>CAXKVX010001394.1:0-122702 GCA_964058865.1 Eleocharis quinqueflora
GGAATGTATACATGCTAATCGAACTTAATTTAGAATTTATCAAATATTTCAAATACTAACTTTTCTATTTTCTTTTTCTTTTTAGATAATATGAGAGCCTTTGTGATCACTCAAGTTTAATTCAAATTTGATCTAAGTTCTTCATAACATTTTTCTTTTATCAGATTTCGGATCGACTTCTCCCACGAAGAAGAGCTTCAAATATTAACTTTGACAATTAGTTAAGGAGCGCAATTTTTTTTCATGAAAATTGGGGAACTGACAAAAACCAATACAATGATATATATAGGAGTAAATGTTGCCTTAGACATGGCAGAGATATGAAAGATATGAGAGATATATTTTATATGTTTTATATGCTAACCACGAAGGTTGAAAATGTGACTCGAAAATTTTGCCAGTTTTATTAGGTGTGATTTTCTTTATTATTTTGTATATACTCAACCAAATTTCTGTTAATATTATATTGGGTACTTGTATGATTTCAGTTTTTTAATTACCTTTTTTCTTGAATAACTAAGATGCAACAAATTGAATTTGTATAATGGAGTATAAAGATCCTATACAAATTAGGAATGAAGAAATTCAAATATTTTATTAAACAAAAAAAATAAAAAGTATACTAAATAAAAAAATAATAACTACAAATAAATTAAACATAAAAATATTGAACTTAGAGGAGGTAATTTAAACAATTTTAAAACTTTCAAGGACTAATTGGTATTTCTGACAATTCCAAACAATTCAAGCAATTCAAGCAAGAGCAATTACCAAACTAAAATAAACCGCAAACAAAGCAATGGCACAAGTGGCACCATATATGATAATGGAGTTCGAATATTGACGATCCTACTCGCCGAGACTCTCGACCTCCCGATAAGATAACAAGGTCGGGTCGATTTACTAACACAAATACAATTAAAAACTTGAATTTGATCTTGTTTACACACTCTAGTAGAGCACCAAGCCAAAATAACAAGGTTGAACTTGGTCTCGTTTACACACGTCGGTAGAGCACCAAGCCAACGGAATAAAGTTGAATAGTGGAAAAAGAATAGAAGATAAGGATAATCTCTCAAACAATCTCTCGAGAGTTTAAAAATAATTTTGGATAAATGAAATTGAGTCTTGAGTAAGGATTTAGCAAAATATTTCAAGCTCAACAATGATGCCTGATAAGTTTTTGCAATGTGGAAAGCTTGGAGAGGAAGGGGGTGAATGAATCTCCTTTTATAAAGAACTTGAAAAGTCTTGCAATTGGATCTGTTTCATTACATCGTTACACAACATTGTACTGAAAATGATACAACAGAGCTGTCAAAAATTCGATCGTTACTTGAAATTTTATTCCGTACTTCGTTACACAACATTGTACTTCTTTATGTAAGAAAGTGGCGGATATTGAAAATATGTCTGTTATTTCAAGTTATGTTTTGTACTTCGTTACACAACGTGTACTTCGTTATGTAACGAAGTAGAGAATTTCTAAGCAACTTTTCTGTGATTTTCACTTCGTTACACAACCAATCTGAATTTTTCTGAGATGCTTCGTTTTGTAACGAGGTAGCACATTATATAACATTGTATTAAATTGTGTTCGTTTTGTAACGAGGTAGCACATTATATAACGTTGTATTAAAATTGTGTACAACTCTCTGTAATTTCACTTCATTACACACCAATATGGATTGGCACATCGTTGTGTGACAAAGTAAAATATTATATAACATTGTGGGGTTCAAGTTTATTTCTTGTTGTTTTTGCTTCAATTTCAATAATTTAAAATTATTAGAAGCTCAAATAAAATATTCTAGCATATATATTGTCTTGATAGTTTCATGCTTTGATCTTCTTGAGCTCCTTTCTTGCATCTTTTTTTTTTCTTTTTTCTTATAAAATCGGTTTTTGACTCAATTCTTTTTCCAACAGACCGGCAAAAGTTGACCAGCTTCTACTTTTTTCAGTTCGACTATCTGTTTCGATTCGGTTTTAAAACACTGCTAAAATGCTTAAAATTGCTTTATTTTTAGGGAGCTGATATAATGATACGCGTGTTCATTTTTCGCGAAAAACGTCTCTATTTTGTACAAAATTGTCCTCTTCAGTTGCTACTTTATTATATGCAATCGATACGTGCGTCACTATACATGTTAAACACGTTGTAATACATGTTATTCGAGTTCGGCTGCATGTTAATTTATTATGAATTTCATTTCGTATACATGTGAATTTTGTATGCATAACAACTAGAATAACATGCATAATAATCAAATTTTGTATGCATGTATTTTAAATTAACATGCATAACAATAGAAAAATGATGTATGATGTTTAAGTTGCATTACAATAAAAAAATTGTCATGTTATCCATGATTTAGAATAAATGATGTATGATGTTCAACGTAAATGGTCCTACGTTCTATGAAAATTGTCATGTTATCCATGAAACTAAAATATACAAAAAAAAAATCAAACACTCTAATATGGTTATTGCACAATTTTAACTCATTTATTTTAAATCATTCTTACCACTGATGTTGGCACATTGATGGATTCTAATTACACAAATTGGTGATCGAATTGATTTGTATTTGAAATTGGGTTCATTTTAAACCATCATTAGAACTGTGCTGATTATGAACTAGCTATATTACCTGCTGCCTTTCACACATATTCTCTCATATTGCTCCTAACAATTCATTGCTACGAAGGGAAAAAAAGGTAAGGTACACTCAGCAGGGAGTAGTCCCTTGCACTGCAACATGATCCCACACATCCTGAAGTTACTGAGTCACAACCTAAAGTGAAGAAGTGCAAGGGAAGATGGCCTGATAAGGTAGTTGAATCCATACCTTTAAGTGCCCGACCTAAGGTTTGGCGGTGGGAAAACTAGAGTTCCAATATTGTGAAAAAAGTCAAGTCAAATAACTGCACTCATCACCTGACTAGCTTTGCAATTGATGTCAGGATCATTCAGTATAAAATAACATGCATAACAACTCGTCTAACATATATAACATGCACGTATCGATGGAGGGATCAGAATATCAGCTCCCATAATATAACGTGTGAGTATATTATGGACAAAAATTTTAAACATAAATTAATTACAAAGATCGTCATCAATATTCGTACAATCAAATTGATTTTGCATCAATAATAGTAAAATCAAGTTAATTTTGATTTAATGCAGAATTAATCGAATATAATATAATATAATAGAAATGAATAAACAAAATAAAATAGAGAGCTGAGAGTAAATGGAGAATAAATAAAAGGACAACGTGATATTTGATTAAATCAAAGTTACTAATTCATCTGAAAAGTTATTCCATAAAACCAGTGGTCAGTTATTCCATAAAAGAGAATAAATGAAGAAACAAAAGTTTTTCGCTTCACCAAACCCAAATCTGATTCTTGATTTGAGCTATCTTTAAAAATTGGCATGAATATTGTTAACACCCGAATCCGAATTTGTTATGTTTTCAAAATTAGCATTGAATATTTTTTCAAATCCGATTCCTTGTTATTAATTTCTAGCAATGCAATCACCACCATAACTAAGTAAATCTTTTTCATTTTGCATGATCTGAGAAATTAATTGCGCGCTTACTATATATATATACTGAGATAAATAATCATTTTAAGAGCTTAATTATTCTCCAACTTTTTTCCACACCTGTTAAAAAAACTTAAGAAAACAAAATAATTTGAAGTGGTGCTGAAACCTGAATTTGTTCAAGTTTTATTACCAGAATCCATGGATAGTTCATCTCTTTTGGGATTTATACAGAAGAAATATTCTGTTGTCGATCGCGCAATCGCTGAAGCATTACAAAACCAGGTCAATATCTTTTCCTTTCAATTCTGTTAAAAAAATAGCTGATCAAATAATCAAATATATATTTCTCTTGACAAAGTAATTAAATTAACCTATGGTAAGCTTAATAATTTAAACTTGCTATTTTGCAGGAAGTATTGCTTAATGTATCCTCTGATGAAGAAATAGCAAGGCAATTGCAAGAGATGGAGAATATATTCATCAGCTCAGTTCCTGATGAAACAAGCCAATTTACCAGATCAACTGGTACTTCTCTTTTTAAAATTTAAATGTCATGCTTGCTTTGCTTGCTATATATGTTTCAAATTTCATTGTTTTTAAGATTTTATTTTATACTCTGTTATTTTATGCTTTGAGTAGTTATTTTCATTTTGGCTTTTTACATTTTGTTTTCCAGGTTTCATATTGCACAAAAATTCATCACACAAATAAATAATACTAAATTTATTAGGGTGTATATTAAAATTTACTATATTAGCAGATGGAAACAGAGAGCAACATGGTCCCACCTCTCTTTATTTTTTCCAATAAGAGATTTTATGTTTTGAAGAAAGAATTACCTATTTTTATTTTATTTAAAGAAAGGGTATTTTATTTAATGCAGATGTGGTGGTTCCTGTTGTAACAGAACCATTTTCTAGTGGCACACTGAACAACAATTCTTTCCATGAGGTACCTAAATTTATTTAGTCTATGTTTTTATTCTGAGTTATTTATTGATTTTAATTTCCAATTAACCAATAATTTGTTTGTATTCTTTGTGCAGGAAAATGAAAATAATGATTTCCATGATCATGATCAGGATGTTGCTGTATGTTGACTAAAATTCAAAATTAATATATTTTTATAAAATATATTACAATAATTATCAATTTGGTTATTAAATATAAATACATTAGTAATATTTTTCATGGTTTAATTACTACCTGGTTTTATTTTACAAGCAGTTAATGGGAAATAATGACGATGTTATTGATCCTGATAACATGACTTATGAGGTTGGTCAAGTTCAATATTTTGAAACATAATAAATATTTATCACAT
This sequence comes from Eleocharis quinqueflora, assembly GCA_964058865.1. Taxonomy (NCBI): domain Eukaryota; kingdom Viridiplantae; phylum Streptophyta; class Magnoliopsida; order Poales; family Cyperaceae; genus Eleocharis; species Eleocharis quinqueflora. The sequence goes on from CAXKVX010001394.1 coordinate 4,886, forward strand.
ATTATATATTGTTCTTGTAAAAAATAATGATATTTTATATTTATTGATTAATATAGGAATTGCAAGAATTAGGTGAATGTATTGGCAGTGAGAGCAAAGGTTTATCTGAAGAAACAATTGCCTCTTTGCTAGTCTCAAAATACAAGAAATCAGATGGTTTCTTCTCAAAATCAAAGAAGAAATCAGATGAGTATGGTCTAATTAATTAATGAACTTTTTTTTTTTTTTATCTCACAATTGTGAAGTTTTTTTTAGTAAAATCAATTAATAAAACATCAAATAATTTACATTCCCATGTTATATATCATTTTTATTTGTAGCTGTGCAATTTGCCAATCTGCAATGGAGAAGGGTGAATTGATAATTACTTTGCCATGCAAACATTTTTTCCACAAAGATTGCATCACTACTTGGCTGCAGATGAATAAGGTGATTTATATTATACCCCTTTTTTATTTGAGAGAAAATGCACTCTTTTATTTTTTTTTTATAAAAGAATTTATAATATTTCGTTGTTGATGATTGTTTTGCAACAGGTTTGTCCCATGTGCAAGTACGAAATTCAAGACATATAAAGGATTGACAGAAATTTAATTCTGGAGTAACAATATGATATTTTGAAAAATAATAATGCTGCTAATTAATATTAATTTCAGTTGTAAAAGTTTATTTCATAAAGTTTATTTAGTCTTAGTATTATTATTGTGGAAGCATTGGCGTTTGTGCTTTGTGACCTCTGTTTAATGAAGCTTGATACAAAGAAGGATGTTGATCTTTTTGTTATACACTTACAAGATTTGTATCAGATTTTTAAGAAATTTTGACATTTTAAATAAGTCTTGTGTAAACACTTTTGTTATAGTTTCTTGTTTATTTCACCTCGTAGGTGGTACTGGAGGTACCGTAGAATATGCATTATCGAATCACGTTATATCTTGTGTCAACTTTACTCTCTCTCTTTCTTTCTACTTCTTTAACTTTTTTGCAAAATAATCGATTGAATTATAATTAGATTGCTAAGTAACTAAGTTCTTAATTTTGAATTTTACACACTTTCACACTATACTTACTAATAATCTAAACGTAAAATTCTAACAATTTCTTGCTTCAAAGTCACCATTTAATGGAAATTGTGTTGATTCCCTTCATTATCTTTGATAAATTAATGTTCGTTTTCAACCAAATTTGTGCTAAATTAAAAAGAAATATATGTATCTCTATAGTTACATCCATAAATATTATTAGGAAGTTGATACGTAGATACCACAATCGATACCGACTATCGATACGCATGTTATTATGAGCTTTGTTTGAGTTATTTTGCAAATTAATTGAGTTATTATGCATGTTATTATGCCTTTAAAGATAATTTACTAATTTGTTATGAACAGAAAAAACATGAAATTTGAATTTTGAATTCTGATATTTTTATATTAATTTTTTTATTTTGTAAGTGTATGCTTTGCTTTGATAAAACAAAATTATTAGTACATTAGTGCAAAATAATGATATATTTATAAAATTATTTAGAGATTTACTATTTTAGTATTACTCTTTTCTTTTTATTATTCTTCGTTATTCTGTAAATTTAATGAATAAATTTAGAATACGAGTAAGTCAAAATTTCTGCCACCCGCTTAAACTTAAAAAAGTTAAAACTAAGTAGATGGGCCGTGTAATAGTTAGTGGGCCGTATTAATTAACTTGTTAAACCAATTAATAAATAAGAACTGTAATTATTTATTTACTTTTTTTATCGAAAGAACTGTAGTTATTATACTATTAAATTCATCCATGGTTTCTACCTTTTAGATGGAACCAAATCTGCTCTGTTTGTTAAAACTTGCTTGTTTTCTGCTTGTTTTCTGCTTGTTTCGATCTGGATCGTTCAAAATTCATCTAACGGCCAAAACATCTGCCTCCTGAATCAAATCACAGCCGTTCGTGACGATCAAATGGTCGGATCGAGACAAGCAGGTGCTGCTTGCCTCAAATACAAGCAGCAGATTCGGATCCCTTTTAGATGGTCAAGCTTTGTATTATTATTATTATTATTATTATTATTATTATTATTATTATTATTATTTATTTTTATTATTATTATCATTATTATTACTATTACTATTACTATTATTATTATTATTTTTTTATTATTTTTATTATTATTATTATCATTATTATTACTATTACTATTATTATTTTGTATCTCTATAAATTATTCTTGATATATTTGCGTAATGAAATATTCACGATTTGTATATGAAAACATTAAATCATTTTGTAATTATTTTAGAATCACAAACTTGTTATTGGGCTTTATTTATTTTTCTAAACAGTATTTTTAAAATAAAGAGGGTAATTTTTGTTTTCAAGAAGCAATGAAAACCGGAAGATTATAATATGTTTTTTTTTTCAAAAAAAGGGGTAACTTTTCAGATATTTAAAGTAAATAGAAAACTTAAAAAATGTTCACTGATATCATACAAGATTTTGATATGAAAATTTATTAAACATGAATTTATTAAAATCACGCGTTGGGTGAATTGAACGTGAATGCTAATTTTGTCATTAATAATCTTGATTGTCGATTAGAATTTTAAAAAAAATGTAAGCACTAATCATGCTAAAATTACGAAATTATCTGAATTATACTTGAATAATAAAAATGTAAGATCCATTTCTCCGAGTTTTCTCGTTATTATTTTGCATTTTAATCCTCATAATTATCTAAAAAAGGATATATAATTTTAGTATAAGTCAGATAATTAATATATTACAAAATATAGATTTTACTGGAGAAAGTGATTCATCTATATGGACTTTTGAGAATAATGGTTTATATTCAGTTCATTCTATGTATCATTTTATTAGTTTTGGTGGTGTTAAGGTGAATATAAATCATATAGTATGATATTTAAATACCTCTTAAATTCAAATTATGTGTGGTTACTTTTGAATAATAAAATATTAAGAAGAGATAATTTATAAAAGACAGGTTGTAATGCTGATATTAATTGTGTATTTTGTGAGCAAAATGAAAGTGTGCAGATCATCTATTTTTACAATGTCACCTTGCCAAACAATTTTGGGAAATTGTATATTCTTCAACATTTAGTAAACATCAATTACATATTATTAGTACAGTAGAAGAATTATGGATTTCAATGTTAAGTTTTAGTAAGAAGGATTTTATGATATGGGGTTTTATATTGGCAGCTTTAATATGGATTATTTGGGTAGAAAAAAATAATATTATTTTTAATCAAGGACATATTGGGTCTAATAATTACATTTATAATAAAATATTGCATTTAATCTTTTATTGGACATGTGCTCCAAATGTGGTAGCACCATTATTTAGAAACACAAATTTAATGCATGAAGATGGCACAAATTCAAAAGAGTTAACTATAAAAATTATTATCTACATCATTTTAGTATTTTGGTTTTGGAGGTTTAGTATTAGTTACAATGTAGTAGGTTTGGTACCATGATGTATACTAGGAAAAATACGTGGCTCCGCCACTATCAACGTCTTTTCTATATAAAAAACAGCTCCGTCGTTATCTATGTTTTTTTCGAAAAAAATTTGAAAAAATGAAAAACAGTGTTTTCACTGTTCACCCGGCCAGTGAAAACACTGTTTCATGACACTGTGGATTCTACAGGGAAAAAGCTTGCGACAATGATACATGCTATTTTTGTTTTTTTTTTTCTATTTCAGACATATTCACTTTAATGGAAGTTTAGTATAAGTCGACTCTACAAAGGTAATGATCAATTTAATAATTTCAAATTGGGAGCTAATACGTATATATCAATATTGATACTGACTATCGATATCGATGTTACTATGCATATTTAGTTGAGTTATTATGCTTTTTTTTTTTACTGAAATAGTTATGCATGTTATTTTTTGTACTGAAATAATTATGCATGCTATTTGAGTTATTATGCACATTATTTTATTAACATGCATAATATTTTTTCAGTACAAAAATAATATGAAATAACATGCATAATAACTCAAATAATGTGCATTGCAACTCAACTAAATGTGCATAATAACATCGATATCTCTGGTCGGTATTAATATTGGTATCTCCGGAACATTTTCCTTTCAAATTAACATGTAAATGAGGCTCTTATCAATTAAATGCATAAAAGTTTTGTTTATGTTTCAATTACCGTCTACTTACTTTAGTACAGAATTTAATTAAGGGTGATGCTAACAGCCCCCTCTTAATTGTTCTTCTTTCGCACCCTCCGCTAGAAAACAAAATCAATTAATGGTCTGCTCTGTCCGCTCCTCTGCATGTCTTTATATTTAGGTCTGAAGTTTTTATATTTAAATTTGCAATAAAAGTGTTATGTCCGTCATGTCGCTCGCAAGTCTTTATTTTTTGCTGCAAGTCTTTATATTAGAAATTTGCTGTTATTTTTCAGCAAATTTAAATATAAAAACTTGCATTCAACGATATATAGATTTTATTGTTCTAATATAAATACTTGCAATTTTTTCATCCGCTCCAATTTCGCTCTGCTATGTCCGCTTTCATGCATGTCTCTGTATTTAGGACTGAAGTCTTTATATTACTGCAAATTTAAATTTTTTGCTGCAAGTCTTTCTATTAGAAAATTTTGCAGCAGTTTTTCATCAAATTTAAATATAAAGACTTGTAAATAACAATATACAGGGGCAGATGCACATTGAAGCAGGAGGACAAGTGCCCCCTCCTGGCAAAATAATCATGTGTATTTGTATGATTTGTCAATTTTTTTGCAAAATAACCATGCATATTTAAAAATCTGCATCATTTTGTCCCTCTGGAAAAAATTATAAATCTTGCCCCGTGACAAAAATCCTGAATCCGTCCCTGACAATATATAGACTTTATTGTTATAATATAAAGACTTGCAACAATTATGCTGCAAGTCTTTATATTATAAAATTTACAGTAATTTTGTTGTGAATTTAAATATAAAGACTTTAAACCTAAATATAAAAACATACAGTGAAGCGGACATAACGAACAAAATGAACAGAGCAGAGTATTAATTGTTTTTGTCGTTTAATGAGAAAATGTAAAAGTGACTATTAAGAGGAGACATTATATTTACTCTTTTAATTAAAACAAAATAGAACGATAATTAAAAAGGGCAACTTGTGAAAAAAATTAGTTGTGCTCTGAAAATTAGAATTAGCATTCATGCTCTAAAAGACTAAAAATAACACCCCTTATTTTTAACCCTGGACTCTATATATATTCTCCCGAAGGCCCCTCATCTTTTTTTTAATCTCTTTTTCGTTCTCTTTTCTCACAATTCAAACGGAAACACAATTTCTTCGCCGCCCTTCTTAATTTACCAAACTTGGCCTTTGCTTCCAGTTCGTGCCATCTCGCCATGGGTTCTGAGTTCAGGCGCGCGCCTCCCCATCCCCCTTCCGACCCCAATCTCCATGATCAGTAATTTCTTCTCTTTTTTTCTTTTTTCTTTGGATATTGGGTTTTCAGAGTCCAATTTATTTTCTTTTTCTGTTTTAAATAAATTTCTAAGCGCCTCGATGTTTTCTTAATAGCGGCTTAGTTGAATTGTCTTTAAATTAGGTTTAAGATTGTTTATTCAAAGAATTATGTAACTAAAAAATTCGGTTAAAAAGGTTATAACTTCTGATTTGATGTCTTCCAAGTACGATATGGGGAAACTGACAACCGTCGGAAAAAAAAAATTTAGTGTTTGCCAAATATACGTGTTTGCTAAATATTTTTTAGTGTTTGCCAAGTATTTTTGAATTTTTTTGACTTTTGAATGTATGTGCTTAGGTTATTTAGTGACAGATTTAACTTCTGAAATCGACAGGGTATGTTTTAGCTTTCTAAATGACCCCCATTGATCAATAAATTATTCTATTCGTCATTCAATTTTTAAAAATATAATTTCACAAATAAGAGGGTAAGCTATACTTCTATTGCATTTGGTACTAATACGTTTCTGCATATGATTTTCTGAATTTAGTTTATAGCTTGTAAAGCATAATCGTTTCTTGTTTATTCTCTCTTTTTTGCTTATGAGATGGATTCAGGCTAAATTTAGTTCCGAGTTTATCATTACAGGAACAAGGAATAAGATTGTATGTTTCGATACTTTGTTTAGCCACCTTAAAAAATAATTGTAAATTTGCTCAAAATGTATTGAAAATTGTCCAACAAATAATTACTCATCCTTATTTTATAAATACATAAATTGATATTGCAAGTTACTTTTGTGGATATGACTTAATAATTTAGTAGACGACTGATTCAGGGGTAAGATTAATTCTCATGAAGATGTTTCTAAGATATTTCTACTGATACACTGGAGAAGATGCACCTAATACTTGGGCTTTATTAAATTTAATTTATTAATTCTTCTGTAGTTGTTGGGCTTAAGAATGAGTTAGTTAAATGTGCATATCAAGTTTAATGATTCATTCTGGAAAAAAAATGCAGGAGAGGAAGCATGAATAATACCACAACCCAAGTTGCAGTAGAGTACCTGAGTAAGGTCAGAAAGACATTTGAGGAAACACCAGTATATGCAATATTCATTGAGATCATGAAGGATTTCAAAAACTCCAAGTATTTTCTTTTACCTTCTTTTTTTTTTTTTTGTAAATTTGCTATTTTGTCAAGGTGTCCTACTCAACTGATTATGGTATTTTCTATTGCTCCAGATTCTTAGAGTGATATTTCTTTGATATGCAAATTTTACCTATGTCTTCTGATAAAAGCACAATATCTATAATGGAGTCTGCTGTCTGAATTTCTTCACTTTCATGAAATCTTTTTCGCAGAATCCATGTGCAGGAGGTGAAGGATAAAGTGGTGAATCTCTTTCACGGGCATGATGACATATTGCAAGGTTTTAACGTGTTCTTGCCTAAGGGACATAAAATCATGATTCCAGTACATCAGCGGGTACAAACACAAATATTGCCCCCAGTTCACCTACAAGAGGCTATAATCTTTGTGAACCTGATTAAGGTAACTGCATGCTTGAACCCTGGACTTGGTGCGATACTTGGGATTGAACTAATTGGCTTTGTATGACATGACATTGATTTTTATTGGTAGATAAATTATGTGCATGCAACTATTTTTGGTCCCACAAAAATACAACCAAGTAAAATTCACAAGTGCTTAATGGTTGTTTGTCCTTCTAGTCTGGAAACTGGGATGAACAATGTTGTGAAACTGTCCAACAAGTGAAACACTACCTTCAAATATCCTATTAGATTTTACTTCCTTCTGCGGTGATTATTGTTGAAGACGATAAATGTGATGTTTAAGAGGGTTCTTCACTTGAATAGCTGATAATTATCTTGTTACTTTTTTTTACTACCAGACTCGTTTTGCTCATGAGCCAAATGTATTTAACTCCTTCCTGAAAGTGCTGGACTTGTATAAGACTAATCAGAAGAGCTGCCAAGAGATATACCAAGAGGTGGCTTTGCAGTAACACCTTAACCACTTTGTTATTTTTTTTTCTTGTTAAGTTTTTTTTTTCTGATTAGACATATTCTGTGGATAGGTTGAACCCCTCTTCAAAGACCATCCAGATTTGCTTAGCGGTTTTATGAGATTTCTCCCCATAAACAATAATTTTGTGGGTTGGCAAGATGGATCCTTTAGACGGGAAGACTGGAGCTCAGATATCAGTTCTCAGATCCGTCAACCTGTCAAGGCAGGAAATCTGCTGGAGCAGGTGAGGTCATGAGGCCAGATTATATGGGTGGATAATTGGCTGGATGAAGTTCTTCTTCTGATTTGGTGTAATTTTCTTTTTACAGAATGAAAGGACAAGTACGGATAGTGAGGCAAGCGACCCTAGTGATGGTGACGAGAGAGAATCCAATCCCAATTCCAAGAAAGAAACGTGGGAGAATGGATCTCAGAGCATCACTCACCATTCATCTCATAAAGACAAAGAGTCCCCGAGTGGTGAGCCAACACTCTTATTTGGTTTTTTTTTTTTTTTTTTGCAAATACTCAAAACTTCCAAGACATAATTGTAGCTCATGGTGGCTCAAGTGGTAAAGAACGTGTCATTTATATGGTTGTATCTGGTGCGGTAATGAGATTGTAACTTTTGTTTAATATTATGGTATATGCTGAAATGAATTATTATGAAATGGCCAGGTGCTCGATTTTTGAAAGGAGAGGTTGCAGTGAGAGAAGAGGAGAAGGGAGTGAAAGAGAGAGATAGGTCGGAACAAAGAAATAGAAGAACTCCACTCTTAGCAAAACAGAAATATGACCTCTGCAAACCTGTGCCTGAGCTAGACCTGTCTAACTGTAAGCAGTGTACCCCAAGTTACCGCCTCCTGCCAGAACATGTGCGTGTAACTATACTCCCAATCTTATAAATTTGTCATATCCGAATTTAAAGTTGTTGAAGCAGAATTTGTTAACTGATTAACGTATGAACTATTGTTTGCACAGTACCCAGTATCTCCCTCAAGTCACCGTACAGAGTTCGAAAAGTCATTGCTAAATGACACGTGTGTGTTAGTAACTTCTAGAAGCGAAGATTATTCATTCAAGCACATGCGCAAGAACCAGTATGAGGAGAGTCTCTTTCTCTGTGATGATGACAGGTGGACCCACCTCCCCTACACTTTCTCATGCACGATAACCCCTGGGGTTTCACTATTATTTTTCAGTAAAGAATAGGTTGAGTTTGGTCTGGACTCTGGACTGCATTTGATTAGACTGATCTAAACACGAGTCATACTTTTAACTGTAGTTTCGGCATTTCTTCTTTTATAACTATAAATGCCTTCATCTTTTTTCCCCTTCTTCAATACTCTTAACTTCCATTTAGTCAAATTAATTCTGAGATGTAGCATAGTGTATCTTGAAATGTACAAACTATTGGCACTTTAGCTCCAACTCAAACGAAGCTTTCATCAATTTCTGCAATCGACCAAAAAACTGATGATGTGAAAGGTTATAAAACTAAGTTTGGATTATCCATTTGGATGATTTGTGGGCAAGATGAAGACTTTTGCACTATATCACTTCCATTTAAGAAGCTCATCAATTATAAATTTGTCTATTTACTCAGCATATTTTCAATGGTTTCCTTTCTTCAACAGATTTGAGTTAGATATGTTGGTGGAGTCCGCGAAGTCGGCTAAAGAGCGGATTGAGAATTTGATGGAGAAGATGAATGAAGGATCTATGGATCTAGGAGAACCAATTGAAATTGAAGATTATTTGACTCGTAAGATGATACAATATTTTTTTGGTGCTGTTGTATTGTTGTATTGATTGCCTTAATTTGGCATTGAATCTTCTTCTCTCACTTCCTAAACAGCAATGAATCTGAGATGCATAGAGAAACTGTATGGTGATCACGGCTTAGATGCAATCGAAGTGCTCCGACAAAATCTTGAAGCAGCATTACCGGTGCTCCTTGGTCGTCTGAAACAGAAACTGGAGGAGTGGGATCAATGCTGTACTCACTTCAATGAAGTATGGTCTGATGTTTATGCCAAGAATTATCACAAGTCCCTTGATCACAGAAGCTTCAACTTCAAGCAACAAGACTCGAAAAAGCTCAGCTCCAAAGGTATATTATACTAGACTATGAAATATGAATGGTATGTAGTTCTCTTGGTTTTTTGTGAGTTGAAAAACCAAAGAAGAAAAGACATTGATTTTATAATAAAATGGATCAAACTGGGTGAGAGTTGATACATACAACAAGAGCACTTCAATCGAGATTGTCATTTTTATCTTTGCTGCTGTTACAGCTCTACAAGCAGAAATAAACGAGAAACACGACTTAGAGGAGGAAGGTGAGAAGTTTCCATTCCTGAGGTACAAGGCCAGTATGTCTGATGCCGCATCGGCTCGTGGGAGTTGTAATAAGCAACATATTAGCATTGAGCCGTCAACGGATTACATAGTATCTTCACCAGACCTCTGGCTTCAACAAAATTAGTTAAGAATTAGTATGTAACAGAGATGTATATTGACTATAAAAAAGATATGTACAAAACTAGAAAAAATAATTCTCAAATCTCCTCTCTTCTTTGTCCACTCTCTCTGTTTATTGTGTGTTAAGGAAAGGAAATTCTAGAGATCTCCAATACAACAGTAAATTCGGAAAATAAAGGGGCTGAGCTAACCAACGCTAACAACTTATTCAGGGGAATATTTACTGCAGTACTGTCAGTTGTGTGCTATTCTCATCCACACATTTGTTTTACTTCTTGCCTATACATAGAATAAATGTAATCAACCAAGTAGATGTCAACTCGAGTATAGGAAATCCTAGAAATCCTAAGTCTCTTATTTCGACTTTGTAAGATTTTTTGTGATTAACTTAATCTAAATTTCTAAAACACCAAAAATCAACATCAACCCTTTTTACTTTTAATTAAAACACCAAATTATATTTACTTTCTTTACTTAGATTAAATTATTAGAATTTGAAAACTAAATCCGAATTGTCCCCTATGAATTTGATATCCAAAATATTATAATAGACGATTGTATACTTACAACTTTCTTCTATCAATTAGAGTTTGTAAAACTCACATCAGTTAGCACCCTTCAAAAGTCATTTGCCGTTAAGGACTTTGAAGATTTACATGTTTTTGGGTATTGAAGTGACTCAGGTTGCTAATGGCATGCACCTGCCACAACACAAGTACATCTCTGATATTCTACTTCGGGCAAACATGCACAATGCCAAGTCTTGTCCTTCTCCGATGGCAGCTCATACTTGTTCGAATTTGATGGTGACCCACATGATGATCCTCATCATTATTGTATCATTATTGGTGCACTTCAATATGCAACCATCACCCGATCAGTCATTGCATTTGCAGTCAACAAGGTGTCTTATTTCATGCATAACCCTACTACTTCACATTGGTCAGTTGTAAAATGAATTCGTCGTTACTTAGTGGGCAGTACATCTCATGGTTTGTTTCTTCGATCACACTCCTCTCTATCATTACATGCCTTCTCTGATTCAGATTGGACCGGGTGCTCGGATGATCGTCGATTCACCTCACCTTTTTGCATTTACCTGTGCTCCAACCTTGTGTCATGGAGCTCCAAAACAGCCCACTTTTGCTCGCTCTAGTCTGAACACTTGTTTTATTTAGTCTGAACACCTTTTGTATTTTATTCTGAACACCTATTGTATTTTATTCTGAACACCTGTTGTATTTAGTCTGAACTAGTATGTCTATATCTTAATTAGTATAAACACAAAATAATGTTTGATATTCGAACGGACGTAATTTTTGACTCGTAATTCTGATTCGCACGTATGAACACTTTTCGGAAACGGCACGAAAACACGCCGACACACACCCATCTTTATACTATTTTAAAAAAACGAAAGAGATCTTTCACAAAAAGATTAACGGAACTAAAATCATAGCAAACCTAAAATCTTTTTCAAGTGGGGAAAGAGAAACCGCTTTCTTTCTCTTGTTTCTTGATACTTACAGAAGCTTTAAGGGATGAAATCATGAAAATATAAACAAACTAAAAAAACAGCAAATCCTATCCGCAAGCACTGCGTTGCCATCACAGCCTACCATCCTTCACATCCTTGTTGTTTCTCCAGTTTGCCATATGGAACTGTTTTTCTCATTAGCTGTACTGCTGACACTGTTGCATCTTGCAAATTTGCAATATTCTTTCTTTCCAGAGATGCCAGGTGGTTGCTAATTTGTTAGGAAATAAGTTTGCCATTTCTTAAAGGAACATTGGTAATCTGGTATGTTGTGAGTTGTGACAGCATTGCCGAAATTTGCACTGGTAATCTTACAAATCGATAATTAATTTTGATTGCATTATTATCAAGGGAAAAATCAATTTAATTGTACAATTATTGATAGCAATCAACGACTTATAAATTTGTAATTAAATTGTTTTTAAAGTTTTTTTTCCATAGCACACTTACTTTCCCATAAGATGGAAATTGAGATAAAAATATTGCTTAAGCAACATTCTTTTGAATAATTCCAAAGTAATCAAGGTTTTGAATAATTCCAAGTAAACAAAAATATTTCTCAACTACAAAGAAATACCAGCTTTTTCCAGGGAAAAAAGCATAGGATTTTAGCAGGTTTTAAGATACACAATTCAGGAAGAGTACATCCAATTTTCATTAATTAGAAGACCCCATGTTTATAGCAGGTATTTTTTTTTTTATAACCAATAGTAGGCTTCAACACAAGACTAGATGATTGTAATTTTATTTTGAGGAGGGATCATTTGACATGAATTATCTTGACAATGAGATTTCAATTAATTTATTAAATTTCTTAAAAATAGAAAAAATTTACATATCTTGAACTTATAAATTAGATATGTTTCAAAATTTAGTGTGATTTGATTGTCATTTAATATTCCATCAACGATCATCTAAGTTTCATACAATTTATTAACGGTTAATAATTAAATATCTTCAATACAATTTTAGGAATATTTTATTTTATTTATTTTTAAATTATATTAAAATAAAAATAATGATATTTTGGCAAACTAATTTGAAATTTAATAGCATTTAGACAATTTGCTGTTAGTGAGTGGCATTTCAATAATTGTATTTTTATTGAGTGGCATTTAGACAATTTTTCCTAATTTTTTTCTATTTTTAATTTTTTTATATCGATCTTTTGAAACTCAATTGTCAAAATGGTAAAAGGGGCCAAGGAAGCGGATCCAGAAATGATCATTTACTAAAATTTCATAGAAGGGTCAGAAAAAGAAAAAGATCGAAGAGAAAATATGAGATTTTATAGAATAAATAAAAAAGTATATTCTTTTTTGAATTGAAACAAAGGCTGGGTTTAATGCATAAGTCGATCCAATGAGCCTTGATTTTTTGCACTCCAAGTTGAAAAAATAATTGAAACATATTCACATTTTTGAAAGAATTTACATTACTTATAGATATTCGACGTTTTTAATTAAAATTTAGTAAAGGAATATTTTTTAAATTTATTTCATAGTTGAAGCGTTTTTGGGAAAAAAATAAATTGGGAATGAAGTGGTCATTAAAATTGTGGATAATGTTCCGTAGATACCACATTTGATGTCGACTATCAATATCGATATTATTATGTATATTTAGTAGAGTTACAGTGCACATTATTTGAGTTATTATGCATGTTATTTCATGTTATTTTTGCAATGAAAAAATTATTATGCATGTTAACAAAATAATGTACATAATAATTCAAATAACATGCATAATTATTTCAGTACAAAAAATAACATGCATAACTATTTCAGTACAAAAATAAAATGTATAATAACTCAACTAAATATACATAATAACATCCATATCGATAGTCGATATCAAATATGATATTTATGTATCAGCTCTCTCTAAAATTATAGAAAATTATAGAAGGATTGAAAGGGGAAATATCTGTTTCTAGAAGTTTCTTTCGCCGCCTCCTGTTTTTAGAAGCCCATAGCTATGGATCTTAAAATAGAGAAGATAACTGAAGCAGAAATAGTCCCCAAATCACAGCCGTTGTCCTTGTAGACCGTTGCAAGTGAACGGCTCAGATTTCTAATTTCGCGAGTGTGTGTGTGTCTATAATGGGAAAGAGAACAAATCTAAAGAGCGAGAAACCTGGTGAAGTGAAGTTAAAAGAGAGAGAGGGGGTGGTGTGTGTCGCCGCCTTTCTCATGCTATTTTCTTCATACCACCTAAACTAAATTTACGACTTGCACTGAATTGCGTAGAGAGAGAATTCGAGAGAGAAATTTCAACCTTCAATCGTTCTCTTTTTCTTTTCCATGGCCCCTGAGTTCGAGTTCAAGCGCGTCTCTCCCCCTCCCGAACCTAATCTCCATGATCATCAGTAATTTCTCATGTTCTATTGGTTGAATCAGGGTTTAAGATTGTTTATTCAAAGAATTACGTAACAACAAAATTCGATTTTGGTTCAGAAAGGTCCTAATTTCTGATTTGATGTTTTCCAAGTAGATATGGGAAACTGACAACCGTCAGAAATATTTTTTTAATGTTTGGTAGATTATATCAAGTTTAACGATTCATTCTGAAAAAATTTGCAGGGGAGGAAGCATGAATAATTGCACTATCAAAGATGCAGTTGAGTACCTAAGGAAGGTCAAAAAGACATTTGAGAAAACGCCAGACTTATTTGCAAAATTCCTTGAGATCATGAAGGATTTCAAGAACTCCAAGTATTTTTTTTTCAACTTTTTTTGTGAATTTGCTATTTTGTCAAGAACTCAATGATTATGGTATTTTCAATCGCTCCAGATTCTGAGAGTGATATTTCTCTGATATGCAAATTGTACCTATGTCTGCTGATCAAAACACAATATGTATAATGGAGTCTGTCTGTCTTTCTGAATTTCTTCACTTTCGTGCTATTTTTTTTTTTTGTGTGCAGAATCCCTGTGCAGGAGGTGAAGGATAAAGTGGCGAATCTCTTTCACGGGCATGATGATGTATTGCTAGGTTTTAATATGTTCTTGCCTGAGGAACATAAAATTGTGATTCCAGTACATCAGCTGGTACAAACACCAATACAGCTGCAAGCTCAATTACAAGAGGCCGTGATCTTTGTGAACCTTATAAAGGTAACTGCAAGCTTAAACCCTGGACTTGGTACGATACGTGGGTTTGAACTTTGTCCTAATTGGCTTTGTATGGCATGACAATGATTTCGATCTGTAGGTACATTATGTGCATGCAATTATTTGGTCCCACCAATATACAACCAAGTAAAACTTTTGCCAAAAAAGGTTTTTTTGTGAGATTTAAGTTTCCTTATTGTTGTTTGCATGTTTCCTGAGGATTCAATTTATTACAAGTTTACAGCATATATGGTCAGCAAAAGTCATTGAAAATTCACAAGTGCTAATTGCTTGTTTGTCCCTCTATTCTGGAAACCCGGACGAACAATGTTGTGAAATGGTTCAACAAGAGCAACATTACCTTCAAATAGCCTATTACATTTTACTGCCTTGTGTGGCGATTATTGTTGAAGACAACAAATTTGCTGTTTAACAAGGTTCTTCACTTGAAATAGCTGATAATCATCTTATTACTTTTTTTTTAATACCAGACTCGTTTTACTGACGAGCCAAGGGTATTTAACTCCTTCCTGAGAGTCTTGGACTTGTATAAGACTAATCACAAGAGCTGCCAGGAGATCTACCAGGAGGTGGGTTTGCAGTAACACCTTACCACTTTGTTATTGTTTTTTTCTTGTTAATTTTCTTCATCTAATTAGACATATTTTGTGCATAGGTTGAGCCCCTCTTCAAGGACCATTCAGATTTACTTAGCGGTTTTATGAGATTTCTCCCTATAAAGAACAATTTTGCTTGTTGGCAAGCTGGATCCTTTAGACGGGAAGACTGGAGCTCAGATATCATTTTTCAGATCCCTCAACATGTCAATGTAGGAAACCTGCTGGAGCAGGTGAGGCCGGACTAAATGGGTCGATAATTGGCTGTATACAAGTTCTTCTACTGATTTGGTTTATTTTTCCTTTTACAGAATGGAAGTGGAAGGGCAAGTATGGATAGTGAGGTAAGCGACCATAGTGAAGGCGACGAGAGAAAATCTCATCCTAATTCCAAGAAACATATGTGGGAGAATGGATCTCAAAGCATGCCTCACCATTCATCTGATGAAGACAAAGAATCCCTGAGTGGTGAGCCCAACACTCTTATTTGGTTATTTTTTGCAATTACTCAAAACTTCAAAGAAATAATTTTAGCTCATGGTGGCAAAAATTGTAAGGGATATGTCATTTATATGTTTATCTATGGTCCGGTAATGAGATTGAACTTTTGTTTAATTTTATGGTTTCTCAAGTGAATTATTAAAATGCCCAGGTGCTCAGTCGTTGAAAGGAGTAGATGATGTGACAGAAGAGGAGAAAAGAGAGAAAAAGCGAAAGAGGTCCGAGAGAAGAATTAGAACTCCTCCACTCTTAGCAAAAGAGAAATACGACCTCTGCAAATCTGTGTCTGAGCTAGACCTGTCTAACTGTAAGCAGTGTACCCCAAGTTACCGCCTCCTGCCAGAAGATGTAACTATACCCAATCCCGATCTTATAAATTTATCATATCCAAAGTTTAAGTTGTTGAAGGAGATTTTATTAACTGAATAACTAACAAACGATTTTTTGTGCAGTATCCAGTACCTCCCTCAAGTTATCGTACAGAGCTCGAAAAATCGTTGCTAAACGATGCATGTGTGTTAGTAACTTCTGTAAGCGAAGATTATGCATCCAAGCACATGCAAAAGAATCAGTATGAGGAGATCCTGTTTCTCTGTGAGGATGACAGGTGAACCAACCAAGCTTGAAATACTCTTAACTTCCATTTAGTCAAATTAATTCTGAGATGTAGCATAGTGTACCTTGAAATGTGCAAACTATTGGCATTTTAGCTCCAACTCAAACCAAGCTTGCATCAATTCTGTAATCGACCAAAAAAGACTGATGATGTGAAAGGATTTAAAACTATGTTTGGATTATCGAGTTGGATGATTTTTGGGCAAGATGAAGACTTTTGCGCTTGTATCACTTCCATTTAAAAAGCTCATTAGTTTCAAATTTGGCTATTTACCCATTCATATATTCAAAGGTTTCCTTCCTTAAACAGATTTGAGTTAGATATGTTGATGGAGTCGGCGAAGTTGGCCAAAAAGCGGATTAAGAAGTTGATGAAAAAGCGGAGTAAGAAGTTGATGAAAAAGATGAATGAAGATTATTTGACTCGTAAGACGATACAATATTTTTGTTGCTGTTGCATTGTTGTCATTGATTGCCTTAATTTGACATTGAATTTTCTCTCCTCTTCCCAAAACAGCAATGAATTTGAGATGCATAGAGAAACTGTATGGTGATCACGGCTTAGATGCATTGGAAGTGCTCCGACGAGAACCTGAAGCAGCATTACCAGTGCTACTGAGTCGTCTGAAACAGAAACTGAAGGAGTGGAACAAGTGCAGTAATGACTTCAACAAAGTATGGTCTGATGTGTTTGCCAAGAATTATCACAAGTCCCTTGACCACAGAAGCTTCAACTTCAAGCAATAAGATCCAACATCTTCTGAGCATTGCTGCTATTTTTTGAATTTGTTTAAAATTTTGTTGTCAACATAACAAATATTATGTGATCCCTTCCATTTTTACAATTTAATATTAAGAATGTAGAAAATATCTTTAGGGGTGACTTAATGTTGGTCTTCAATTATTATTCTATTTTTTTCTCTAGTTCTTAATATCTTAATTAGTGTGTATAAAATAACCCCCTCCCCGAAAAAAATTGCAGCTACAATGTAAATTTGTACTTCTTGTATATTGGATAGATTAGTCAGCAACAAATATTTTAGCATTTTAGAATTAAAAAATAATAATTAATTCAATCTCTTCTGATAATAAATGATGGTCGAAATTTTCTAGAAGAAAAAAAATATATTATCATTCTGGCTAAAAGAAATATGTTTGCTTGGATTCTTCATACTATCGTGGTTAGGTTTAGTATTGTTTTTAACTAAGTGTTGCATCATGCATGTGATGGATTTGGAGTAAATTTCTTTAACTAAATTGTTACTGTTTTTTAGGTGTTTAATTTTATATTTTTGAAGTTTGATGTAAAAAAAAAATTTGTTTTATTTTTTCACAAATTATAATGAGCCAATTACACAAAGCAACCCCATACATGTTTCTCCATTAATTATGGCATGAAATCACTCCATAGAAACAAGATTATTGCCTTCTTTCATGCACAATGTATTATTTGTCAAAAACATATTGTGAACAAACTTTCAATTAGTTACTTTTGCATTTGAGAAAAATGTAGCAACAATATATTTTGCTCTTACAATATTATTTAGGAAAAAATAATATTCAATAGATCTAAAGTATTGTGCCAAAATTTTCATTTGTTGATTGTAACTATATTGTAGATACATATAAGTAATTTATAGAAAATTTACCAAAAATTTGTTTTAACATGAACATTAATTTATCTAAGATAATGGATGGAATCAACATGACTATATTTTTTTGTTACAACTAACCCTATATAACATTCTTAACTATTATATTTTTACAAATCAAATTTCTTTGCCTGAAATTATTAACTAAAGGAAAAATAATAATTAGTATTATTTGAATCAAATTTAAATAGTTATTTAATCAAATATTTAAGTTAGGTAATTTACTTTTGTCATTGTCGTCAAATTAAGGGGCCTAAGATTTCTCTAATGCAAAGACCACAAATTATTCGTTATCAAGTCAATAAAAAGATTTTGAGAAGTTGATATATAAGAAGTTGATAGTGAATCTCATTTTTCAAAATATAGTTCATTTGAAAATTTTGTCAGTGACTTGTCTCTTTATCATATATGTACAAATTATTTGTTTGTATATATTGTTGAGTATACAACAGAGTTTTCATTTATTTTAAAAAGTTATAACTTCAAATATTAAGAATTGAATTACAACATTGTGTGTGTGTGGCTGCTTTTGTCAAGTTAAAACCTTGATTTATCAACAATTTTCCAGTGACCATTTATCCTCTTGGTATCATTTTGAAATATAATTGTACAAGTGATTTGGTCCCCTGCTGGAAAAAAATTGAGAAGGATTGTGAAATAGTGACAAGTGATATCAGTTTTTTTAGATAAAAGATGATCAAAGTCATTTAAAATAAAATTATTTAAAAAAAAATCAGTAGAATTTCGTACTCGTATAATCTCTTACACATAGAATGTTTTTTTTTTTTATAAAAGCAACCCCAAGTTAGAGTGCCGGCTTCCATTAAAATTGAAAGAAATACAAAATATTGTCTTGGGGTGGTTATCTTGGTACATGAGTATTGTACCGGTACCAACCTTACACATAGAATGTTGTTGTTGGCCGGTTCTCAAGTGATAACAATTATCACAATGTTATCATATTAATTCTAACACCCAATTTTAATAAAATAGTAACTGCTCAAAATACCTTGAAACATTCCTGACCTCAGAAAGAACTACATTCAATTTCCAATGTGAGCAAATGTCTTGTTTTTTTAATAAATACTTGATAAATTTCCAATTAAGGTTTCCAGGAAAAAAGTGGAAAACAATCTACATCTCAGAATAGGTGCACCATTAGATGGTTAGAATCAAAAGAAGTATAAACAAAGATTAAAAAAAAAGAAATTTCGTTGATCTGAAATATATTGATGTTCTTGTAGATGCCCAACAAAGCTTCCGGAGCAAAATAATTTTCGATGTTCTTTTATTCCGCAATTGTTTTAGAAATAAAAAGGAATTTATTTTTCCAATTTATTTTATTTTTTTCCTTTTTTTGAGATTTTGTTTTCAAGAAACTATTTGTGTGCTTATAGAAAATTCAATGGAAATGTGGACTAACATAAAATGAAATAATACAATGAAAATACACAGTGCATAGTGCAAATTAATTAAAGAACCTTTGTAAAACAAAACGAAATTGAAATCCTGTAATTGAGAAGCCATTTATTTGATTTCTATGGAAGTCACCAATACATTTTTTGAAATAGGAATTACATATACAATTAACATCCTGTAGAAATTAAGCAAAACACAAGATATACAAGTTAATAACTTAATACTATCATCTATACCATATTACCATGGTACATAATAGCTTAATAAAACAAGATTCAAAAAATCTATATCAAATAAGAGCTTGGAGATTGCTGCCATATCATGAGAAACCAGAATTTCTCTAAGGCCCAAAAACCTCATATTTACACACTGGACAAGTCTGTTAAAAGCAAAAACACAACATAAAGCTGCTAAACGTTCTGTCAAGTATCAATTAAAACAAATTAAGGTAATGCAGTTATCAGGTAAGATTCTGGTTATGTATTGCCACTGTTACAGCAAAAAAAGACGAGTTTCAGTGTCAACACTACTTTTGGTTATGAAATCGATGAGAAACAACTGATACCGTTACAGACTTACAGTGCTCTAAATGGTCTGTTTACTCTACATGTATCAACTCAACTGATAATGAAACCATAACTTTTTGTTGTTGGTATCAGAATAATGTTGCCATTTCTTTTTTTTTACTTTGGTCCTTTAATTAATCATTTGCATCTTTTGGTCACACCAGGAATTATTACTAATAAGCTGATAATAAAAAAATAAACAACTAAAAGGACAGAAAAGCAAAGTGACCTTTTCAATCTTCAACCACTTCGTAATGCAGGATGCATGAAAATTATGCCTGCATGGCAAAGTAATCAACCTCTCACGGTGTTTATATTCTTCCTGGCAAATCACGCATCTACATGCAAACAGAATAGAACAAAAATTAGTTAGCACCTTAGACTAATTTTACATTTTTTTAAGATAAAAAGATGTCGAGGTACTAGCTTGCATTATATGATCATACTTAGAATAGAATGAACAGTATAAAATGGAACAACAAAAAACATAAATAGGAAAGGCAGGATTCTAAAGCCCCTGCTACCCTCCTCTCAAATGAAACTCTAAATTGTACATGAGAAGTTGGCAAATAAATTAGTTCAGAAAAGATCAGAACATACTCATCATGCTTCCCTTTTTTCGAAAAGAAGCCTATCTTGTACTTGGAAGACTCCAAATAGGAAATAAGTTCCTCAGATAAACCTCTTGTTTCAGTACCCACTTCTTCCCCTAGTCGTTGCAATTCCTAGATATGTGCATATAGTTATAACATAGTAGCAATCATAATTGCGAGCAGAGAGATGGAAGCAATATATTTTGCATTGATTTACAAACCTCATATGTCATATTATCAGGGTCAATATTGTCTTCTTCCCTAGACACCTACAACATTAAAAAAGAAAAAAAAAACATTAAGTAGAGAACAATATATTACTCTTGATCTGGGCCATTCAACGTTCTCTATTTGCATTACATGTAGCTTAGGTGATATGTTTCAATCACAAATTTGTTACCTCTACTGAGTTACTTGTATGAGGTGAGTTATCACCAGCCTCCGATTCCGAGTCTGACTCAGAGGGAGACTCCACACATACCAAATCTGTTTCTCAAAATTACAAACAAATAGTTAAGTTACCAAAAAAAACTGTAAATCATAGTTAACTCCCGCATGGACAAGAATTATGTCTGTACTCGTGCCACACAGACAACCATATTACAGAGCCAGTATCAGTATGTTGACATCAGTATGTTATGTCAATGATATCAACTGTGGTATATACTGGTAATTTTACAGCACCTACAAAACCTGCACACCACACACGTAGACAAAATTCGCATCATCTGGTACCAACTAATCCTTTCAACCAATCACTTTGATAATAACATGAGTCATGAGAGCTACACGTATGTACTATTATACTCCACAAAACTAATACTCTAGCTAAAGCTACAGGTGTATACTAGTTTTCTACATTCAGTTTTAATGTCACTAAGTTTTGTACCTTCAGTTTCAACGTCACTAAGATAATTCTCCATCTCTTGCAAGCGCCTAGCTAAAGCCTCATCAAGTGCCATCTGTGCCTCAAATTCCTTGCTATGGACAATTTTACCCCTGCTACTGCTTTCTCCCTGTTCCTTCTTATAGAAGGTTTCCTGCAGCCATTTTTCTTATGAGTAAACACTACAATTTATAAGCAATATGGAAAGCTTGTACATCTCCATCTACTTATCATTTTTCTTTAAGTCAAATATGATACAATAATTGAAATATTCAAATAATCCCCACAAAAAATATTAACCACAAGTAGTTTTTTAAAAGGACTTCTATTAAAGGTAGAATTTGTGAGGAAAAAAACATAATAAGAAGAAACAAACCTGGCTTTGTAGAACTTCGGCAAGGACGATATCAAAATTGTCAAAACCTGATCGACTAAATCTTAGATCAGCGGCAGTAGGCGGTGGGGAATTTGCGTAATGTACTGTGAATTGGTTCTTCCCCTTTATCTCCGATTCAACAGCCATTTATCCTGATAGAAACCCCACCATTTCATAAGTTTCACATCAATTGAATCGAACCATGTTATGTGAAGGAAATTTGAATAAAAGAATAGCACAATAATAAAGGTAGCTATGAACAAGCAAATACTGAGGCTCATGAGGTCATTTATGCAAAGTTGTTCCTTGTAAGTGTTCAATTACACGCGAACCAAAAGCACAAGTGCAAAGGTAACAATTGGAAACAGATATTAAATATTCAATTCAGAAACTAAAGCTGAATCCACAGTTCTAGAAACGAAAATCAGATGAGAGACATACACTACGAGCCTATACCTCTAAATGCTTGAAGAAATTAAAGAGAAAATTCACGTGTTGAGATGCGACAATTGGGGAAAAGTACCTTTTCTTTGCGCTTAATATCTCTTTTAGCTCCAACTGTTCCAGCTATGCTTTCCCTCCAACTCGAGAAAGCTCTAAAATGGAGGTACTAAGTACTAACTCTAGTCATCATATATAAAAGCTAGAGAGAAAGAGAGAGAGATTGAAAAGTTAACAGACATACTATAAAAGTTGCGCCTGTTTCAGGTCACCCACTTATGCACCACATCCTATACTTCTTTAATCTTTTTATTAATTTTTCTTTTTTCTCCTTACTTTCCTTTTTTTCTTTTATTTACCCTCTTGATTAATTCTTGAAGCCCCTACTCTGATTTAATGAGTAATAATGTGGTTAAATATTGCGGTTCATACCTTATTTTGTATGAGACTTTTTTGTCCAACGCATTGGTCTATTGTTCAAAGTAAAATTTTCTGGTGATACGCTTTATTGATAAGCAATCAAGACGTGCAACAATGAGCGTCGTTATGCATGTTAAACGTGTTGTTATGCATGTTATTCGAGTTCGATTGCATGTTATTTTATACTGAAAAATTATTTGTATGTTAAGCGCTTTGCTATGCATGAGAGGAGAGAGTATGTCTTTTATAGAGAAAGAAAAATGTGGCTTGATCTATGAGAATCTGTGTTTGTTTTGGAGCGTTGGATTGAGATGAAATAGTGATTCATGGAAAGAAAATTTATTGGTCCATAAGATTTTACAATTGTACACGCTCTTAAAACTTGTTTAAATCAGACTCTCTCTCAAATTCTCAGTTTTAGAATTTTTTATAGCGACTGCTGCAACCCGTCCGCTTTTAAAAGTGGTGCTTTTATAGCGTGGTTGATGGGCCTTCGCTTTTAAAAAGAGTTTTTAAAACCGAACTACCATGGGATCTAATATAAAAGTTTTTAAAACCGGATGTGGGCAGAGGTCCGCTATAAAAGATATATTTTTATAGCGATATTGTACTATCGTCCGGTTTAAAAAGCTTTAAATCCGAAGTTTCTCTATGTCCGTTATTGAATGGAGGCTGTTAAAACTCCTTTCTGTAGTAGTGATTGGAACCGCGGCTGATTTTTATAAGAATTTTGGATACTTGTTTCGATTCAAAATATCCAATAAATTAGATACAATATATATCCTAAAATTAGATAACGGAGATTGAACAGTTATATCAACATGTTACAAAAGGCTGATGCTTGATTTGATTCATAACATTCATTAAATTAGATAATCAATATATTATATGAGGTCCTATATTTCCATGAATTAAGATATCATGTGTACCAGACGTACGCGCTTGCGCTTCGCGCGAAAAAACTAAAAAAATGCAATCGCAAGAAAAAATTGCAAAATAATTTAAAAAAATTACTACGGTATTTTCACTGTAGAACTCTACAGTGAAAATAGTATTCATAATCATTGCAGCTAAGCATGGTACATCTTTATGCAGGTAAGATGACAAAAATGGAAATATTGTGGTAACGTATGCTAGATATTATATCATACATCTCTGTGTAAAACAAAATCCGTGAAAGACTTCTATGAGAATTTTAAGAATTTTTAATTCAATTAGATTTATTAGATATTCAAACTTTCCTCTCTTTTTTTTTTAATTTATACCACAAACCATCTATTTTATCATTCTGATACGTTTGAACAATAAATAATTTCAATAATAGTAAAAAATTATCAACGTACAAATTCTTAAAGAATCATATTGTTTTATTGCTGTTGGTATGATTTGTAGTAAAAGAATTACCAACATACAAATTCTTAGAATCATATTGTTTTATTATGTTACCTTTGAACGTTAAATAATTTCAATCACAGTCGTTCGTTGCTTACGGTACATTAATTTATGGACGTTCGATCCGTGCGAAACCGTATGGCACGACACCAGATTCGATCCCATATTCAAGCATTCTTCAACGTCTTCCATCCTATTCAAGAATCGAAACAAAGTTCTTTTCTTAAGAAAATTTATCCTGTTGAAATCGACCTTAATAGTTTATCATTTCTGCTTTTAATATAATTATTATATTATATTTATTTTAATAAGGTGCTTCAAATGACATTAAGACTTTTTGGCTCTAAATTATTCGAGTAAAGTTATGATGCTTCTACGAGTATAAAAAAACTTACGTACTCTTAACTAAAAATATTATTATATAATTTTAAATTTGATTTATCATGTTTAATAAAAAAATTGTATCAAAATCTAATAGAAAATAAAAATATTATTTTCAGAGTTTTCTAAGTACTTGTTTTGAGTTTTTGAAAATTGTTCCAAAATAATAATTAAATAATCAATATTTACATATAAAACTAGATCATTTAAAAAAACTAAAACAGATACTTAAAAAACTATAAAATAGAAATATTATGTTTTCTACTAGATTTTGATATAAAAAGTTATTTAACATAATAAATCAAAATTTAAAAATATTATTTGAATTAAGTGCTCCCAGAAACATCATAACTTTACTCGAATTATTCACATAAAATTTGACCCAATAAACTGTATCAGAAGCGTTGTTTGAGTCTTTAAAGGTGCTTATCTTAAAACAAAACAAAATATTCCAAAAGTTGAACTATGTCTCAACAATTATAATTTTTTGGTGGACTTGGTTTGAATTTTTGACATAAGAGTTTATGAGTCTCTCTTGTTTTAGACTTCTTTTTGGTAGCATCAAAGATCAATTATTTTTTATAGGTGCATTACATAACTTTAAATTTCAATTAATGATGTTTTAATTACGAATGATGCTGATGGAACAAAAAGTGACGACAATTTTCATTACATCATGCATGGCGTATTATGTTGTTTAAGTGGTAGTATGAGATGTATAAAATACATGCGTGAAGATCGTGTAGCCACTAAGGCACTAATTAACTAAAGACTATATTTTTCAAGTCATATTTAGTGTAGTGGTGATGCACAAAATTTTCATGAGGAATGTTTGGAGTTCAAGTTCGGCTAGGAGCTATTTTTAGATTGATTTTTGAAGTTTATTTTTTGGTTTATTTGAAAGTGTGTGTTGTAAGTCTACGGATAATGAATAAAAAAATTAAAGATTATATTTAATGAAGCACTTTTCCCTACACCCTTATGAGAAAGCTTATTTTTTCCTGTATTTTCTGAAATTACTAGGAGTTAACCTTCTTGTATGTTCAAATATAAATTTAATTCTAACTAAACACATCCTTTAAAAATATATAATTAAAAATAATCAAAATTTATAAAATCTAAAATTATCTTAAATAAAATTTACCGACAAACCACAACTGTTTTTTTATTCCTCTTTTTCATTTTTTGTTTGCTTTATAAATTAGAAGGCTGAAAAAATTAAGAAAGACAAATATGTAAAACAAATGTAACAATGAAAAATTGAAGAGCACAAGCAACATCCCCTAGGCATGTCTATCATCATGGGTGACATGTCTGATGTTATTATAATATTGATTTAAGGATAATATTCCGTAGATACCACATTTGATACCAACTATCGATATCGATTTTATTATGCATCTTTAGTTAAATTATCTTGCACATTATTTGAGTTATTATGCATGTTATATCATAACTATTTCAGTACGAAAATAATATGTATAACTATTTTATTACAAAAATAGCATGCATAATAACTCAAATAATGTGCACGATAACTCAACTAAAAGTGCATAATAAAATCAATAACATATATAACTATTTCATTACAAAAAATAACATGCATAATAACTCAAATAATGTGCACGATAACTCAATTAAAGATGTATAATAAAATCGATATCAATAATCGATATAAAATATGATATCTACGTATCAGCTCCCTTGATTTAAGTAGAGTAACAACTCCCATGTATTACATTTACAACTTGGAAGTATCTGAGTGTTCTCATGATTGTGCAATCTAATAATTAGTTAAATGCAACCATGGACTTGTTTCTTTGTTATATAATATTAAATTTATGTGAATTAATTTATTCATGCAACATGTAATTTGTTGCTTGTACGAATTAACATCGTCCCTACCATAGCACCATGTGGGTATATTACTAATAATATGTCGTTGTAACTCCTCAAAAAAATAATAAAATGTCGTTGTATATAATTAGTAAATAATTTTAGAAAGTATATATGTAATGTTGTACACATTTCTTTCCTTAAAAAAAAGTACAAATTTAAATTCCAAATTTTTATTTATGAGAGTTTGATTTTTTTCTGCATCAAACAAAATATTTATCCAAAACTATTAATTTTAGAATTTTCCTTGTATAAAATCAAGCAATCAAACAAGAAAATAATTGTTTTTTTTTAACTTATTACATCAATTTTGTAATTTTAATTTTGACAATAAGGATTTTAAACTCTTACGACATTTGAAATACAATAAGTGGTTTGTATGACCCTACTATGAATTTAAATATACGAATGAATATAGAGAAACGCAAAAAGATTATTTAATGCAACCTCTTCAATCCATTAATTACAAAGAGAGAAAAAATGTTAATGGTAAAAGAATCTCCTGCACAATTCGGCGCCTAGTCACTTTCACAAACCAGATCTTCTACCGCGCAACACAAACATTGTGCGTGCTGCGCGATAAATCTCAGCTTTTAATTTGCATCGAGATTCGTGCAAGCTAAACTTTATAATATCAGACCCTCCTGAATCAAATCTGAGCCGTTCGTAACTTACAACGCAGAAAATCATGAACGTCCGTTAGTGCTGCGCGGCAGAGAATCCCCTTCCGTCACTTTCAATCATTTTCAAATAACAGTCAATAGTGGGATTCTAATTTCTAAATGAAATCAAGTGGCTAATGCCACCGTCCATTTGATGTCTTTTTCCCAGTTTGGTTGCATATTTGTATGTTTATTTGGAATAAAGGTTAGATAATAGAAGAAAAGTATTCAAGTTGTTGGGTTTCACTATGGTACAAGGAGACTCACCTTAGGGAAAATTTTCATAGAGGGCCAACGACTCAAAAATTTCAACAGATAGGACTAATAACATTTTAAAAATTGTACAGAGGGTCAAAGACGCAACTAATAGTTGCGTCTCTAAGAAAATTCGATTTTTTTTGCTGAATTCAAGACATTTTGGAGCTGTTTTTTCAGATGTGGAACCTACATTTAGAGGCGCAAGTAATAATTGCGCCCCTAAGTGTTGCTGACATTTTTTTTTACTAAGTTATGATTATTAATACTAAGATGTAGGGCCCATATCTGAAAAAGTAGCTGCAGAATGCTTTGAATTCAGTAGAAAAAAAGAATCTATTCAGGGACGCAACTATTAGTTGCGCCCTTGACCTTCTGTGTAATTTTTAGAATGTCATTGATCCTAACTATTGAAACTTTTTAGTTCTTACCCCTCTATGAAATTTTTCCCACCTTGAGTTAAGGCTTTTTTTGTGTCAGCTCCTCTCCGTTCGTAACAACCAATAAAAAAAAATTAACATTTTGTCATGTTACTTTATACTGATTTTTTTAGAAACGTTAATGTATAATTAATGTAAATAGATTCAAATGTATTTATAAATACAAGTTATAAATATTAGTCAGTTCTTCAAGGCATTTTTTTTTTTTTTTTGAGGAAACAAGGCATGTTGAGTTGTGAGATTTTTGTCTTATCAGAAATAAACTATGACGTGGTAGTTCCGATCATACTAGCAAACTTTTTTGCACTAAGTGTCTAAATATGATTTTTTATTGTAGAAAATACATGTTATGTATATTTGAAAGTTTTAAAAATACGGATCATCTCCAGTCCCTGTACTTAATTGAGAAATATAACTCAGTTTTATGTAGGATTAGAGGTGGTAGAGGTGGCAAAATCCGATCTGACCCGAGAAACTCGTCTGATCCAATCTGAATCCAATTCAATTCGATATTTTGATAATGTTAAACTATCTGAACCAGACCCCACCCGAGATGATCTGTAATCTGAGACGAAGCGACACATGAGCGACCAGAGCCTGATCCGACCCAAGACGACCTGGAACCCGAGATAGTGCGACACATGAGGACCCTATCCCGATCCGACCCAACCTGAGACGACTCGTAACCTGAGATGGAGCGACACATGAGGATCCGAACCCGACCCGAGCCGACCCAACTTGACCGGATACAACCTGTAAATCGATCTAATCCTATCTTACCTACATCATAATATAATTTTACTGACAAATTAACATCAGAGAAAGTGAATATTTAATAACACAATTCAATAATGCGACTCAGTCTTGTCTGATTGAACTTAAAACTCAAAATAATGTTATAATGGTGTCCTAAAGTCCAGTGCTAGTGCAGAAGCATTTTAACAATTACAATTTCAAACTTTTTGACCTTAATCATCTAGCTAAAATCACAATCAAGCAAATACTAATAAATTTTGAGCAAATCAAACAATAAAGTGTAAATATAGTAAACAGAGAGAGTAGAGAGCAAGAGAGATTAAGAGAACACAAGAACACGCTATGTAACATGGTTCGACCTACAAACAAACTAGGCCTACATCCACGGGACCCCAGATCCAATATACCTTTCGAGACCGATTTCACTAGATCATAAGTGTTCTTACAATTGTGAAACCTATATTTGGTTTCTTCTAAACGAGACAACCAATCTTAGGTTCCTAAACCTATATTTGAC
The DNA here is from genome assembly GCA_964058865.1 of Eleocharis quinqueflora. Taxonomy (NCBI): domain Eukaryota; kingdom Viridiplantae; phylum Streptophyta; class Magnoliopsida; order Poales; family Cyperaceae; genus Eleocharis; species Eleocharis quinqueflora. The sequence goes on from CAXKVX010001394.1 coordinate 33,907, forward strand.
AATACAATCAAGAACGTGGATGAACAACTTGACTACATAATGTAGTTCACCAAACTAAACGAACAACTAAGTGTTCTCAGAATGACAATTAGACAATTTGGCTATACTAACACTCTCAAGGTGTGGATGCTGAAGGAGAAAGCTCTTGTGCTCTTACTGGTCCTCAATTGTATGCTTAAAAACTTGCGGAGGGCATTCTTGAATCATCTGGTTCGAATCCCATAGGTATATATATGTTGGGCATATCTTGAAGTCTTGAAATCTTTGTCTCCACAGCTTCCGTTACAAAATTGAGCGAACCTGTTGTAACGTTGTGACAAGTGGAGAACCCGTTATGACGTGTTTGGGATGTGTTATGGTAACGCATGGTTCTGTCAAACAGTAGAAATCTCATGTCTTCCGGCTCTTCTCATTTTCAATCTGTTACAACGGATTGATAATCCGTTGTGACTGGTGGACAACCCGTTATGACGGGCATGGAATTCGTTGTGACGGGTTTTTTATGTGTTATGGTAACGCATGGCTCTGCCAATCCTTTGTTTCTGTCCAAGGTGCTTGCTCTTGATATCAATGTGATCCTCATGACTTGTACATGCATGTTTGAGCCTTTGCATCATCATAGTGTACCTGTATAAACGTGCAACTCACTAAAACTCAATTGTGCAAGGTTAGTACTGTTTTATTTTGCAAATTATCAAACAAAAGAAGAGTTTAATCTAACAAATAATACTCGAAAGTTGTCGGTGCAACCCGACCCGAACACAAGCCGATCTTGCTCGACCCGACCCAAGACCTGAAAGTTGTCAATGCAGCTCGACTCGAAACCCGACCCGACCCGTTACTCGAAAAAGACTGACCTGACCCGACCCGGAGCTTGACCCGGAGCCCGACTCGACAATGACCTGAAAGTTGTTGACACGTGACGATCCTAAACCAAAACCGACCTCACCCGATCCGACCCCAACGTGAGTATTGTCGACAGTCAAATTAACCCGACCCGACCCGACCCAAACCTGCCCGACTTGCCACCTCTAAGTAGGAGGGATTTCAGGGGAAATTTTTCATAAAGGATCAAAGAACAAACTTCTTTCACAAATAGGGCCAATGACCCCCTAAAATTTCCGCAGAGGGCGAAAAAAATGCAAGTAATACTTGTGCTTCTAAGCCATAGGGACGCAAGTAATGCTTACACCCCTACCCCATGTTTGGTTGAGGGGTAAAGTTAATGAGACATAAATTGCTATGTAAAGTTATGACATCATAAATTATGCGTGTTTGGTTGAATCAATTGAGAAATAAAAGAGAATAGCACTTTCTCAGCATTTATTATTATTATTATTATTATAATAATAATCATCATTTTCATAAATCTTAAAAATTAATAGTGATCTTAATCACTTAATAATATTAAAAAATAAAATATTTATATTAAAATATATTAAATACATATATATAATGATAATAATATTAGTTTATTATTTTATTAGTATTAATGATGATAATTTAATAAAAATAATGATAATAATAATAATAATAACAATAATAATAATAATAAATAAAGATATTACAGAAAATTATCTTACGAGCAAAAATGATTATATTAATTAATTAATAATTAAATATAATGATAAATATTTATTTTTAAGAAATATATTTAATAAAATAATAAATATAATGATATGCACGATAAGAAAATAATATGAAATAATAATTATTATTATAATATTATAATTATTATTATATTATAATTATAATTATTATAGTATTACTAAATAATAACATAACAATATAATAGTTTGAATTGTGCGTCCCACATAGGCATAAGTTAAGGGAATAACTTATACCACCCATTTAGGCTTCTTAAATTATGAAGGCATAACTTTCTCTTATGACTTCTTATGACTCTCATATTTATTCATATTTGACTCCTTAAATGAGAAATAAAGAATTTGTTCCGAAATATTCAGTGAAATGCACAAAAATTGAAAAAAAATGAAAAAATTCAGAAGCATTGGCCCTTCTATTAAAATGTTTATTCTTTGTCCCTTTATGAAAATTTTCCAATTCAGTGAGATGCAAAAGACTTGGGGTCAAGCGCTTAATTAAGTCTGTATTGCGTGATTATAATTTATAAATTATAATGGTCGGAAAGGAATAGCCGGTATAACAAAATATTTAGGCTACGTAGTGTAGAATTTACTAATGTTAAAATTTGACTTTTTGTTGACACTTGTCGAGGCCAGGATGTTTCTCATAAATTAGTAAATTACCGTGGGGACTCTGGTGTGAATGTTAAGGATATACTATATATTTCAATTTCATGCCGACTTCGAAAGTCATTTATGAATATATTATTCAGTGAGTGAGATTATGGAAGTTCCTAAAGCATAATGATAGTTTGGTTTCGTATCTTTAATTTCAATTTTTAAAAGTTAAAGTTCGAATTGTTGGATGTGATTTTTATATTAAAATTTTTTAGAGACTGAATTTTATACATTTTATAAACTTTAAAAAAAAAATGGAAATCCACTAGTTTTGGATGGTAAAAATAGTCACGTTAATCATTTTTCCACTTTCTAAAAAATTATAAAAACGTAAATTTTGGCATCATAGGAGATTCAAATTTGGAGAACACGTCTAACGGTTTGAATCAATCATTTGAATTTTGAAATTTGAGATAAAGAGATGAAGTACCGCATGAGTAGCGCTTTGTGAAGTAACATTGCCTCACTCATTATTCAATTTTATAAATTAATATATATGTATTTGTATATGTTTCATATTCGACAAAATTACGTGGCTATGAATATGAATTTGATTAGAATTGTCAAAATAAAATGGATATCTAGACCATCCAAATTTTAAATAATTGAATTTCATTGCAAGTAGTGTTACTTTTTTAAAATATTCTAATTGTGCATTTTATTTATAATATATATCATGAATATTAGCTTTGTATGGATGCGAGGAAAACTCTGGAAAGCATTGCCATTCAGATAATGGACTTTGTTTATTAGACAACGGTAGGTTAAAATGTTGCTCATCTTGAGAAAGGGGCCTATTCAGCCACCAATATTTTGAATTAGCATTTGTACAGCTTGATTTTGAGAGACTTATTGTTCGCATTTGATGCTTAGGCTCCTCCACCAATTGATGTAGTAGGTCAACTTTTCCTCTCTCTTGGACTTTGTATTGAAGAGGTCGGTTAAGGTGATTTTAAATTGGACTTCTTTTAAACTTCTGTTTTAAAAAGTTATATTTAACCTCAGCCTTTTACTAAGGTACGATTTTAAAAGAAAGGGATCTTTTACACTGATCTTTTACTAAAGTCCGATTTTATAGGGTTGGATCTTTAATAGTGGTCTTTTAGTAATGTCCAATTTTAAAAGTAACACACGGATCGCCCATATTTCCTTAAATTTACAGCGTCTATTCTAACTAACTCAGCGCTAAAAATGACTCCAAAAAAATGCCACGGATCCCTCTCATCTCTCTCTTTATATAAGTCTCTATCCCTTTCTCTCTCTCTCATTTGATCTCTTTAATTTTTATTTCTCATTTCTCTCTATCTCTCAACAAATCAAACCGAAAATATTTGAATTTGCAGAAAATATCAAGCTTTTTAATTTTATCTCTCTATCAGAATTTGAAGGAAAAATGAAGCAAATTGGAAGAGAAATATAATTACTATGCATTCTTTGCTTCCAAAATCATTTCCAGAATTTCTTTGCTATTTTTTTTAGATGTAATTTAGACATATAACATGGCAGAAACATTTATTCAAAGGATTTAATTACAAAAAATATGTAAGTCTTACAGCGTATTTGAAAAAAAAAATATTATAGCAATAAAAGGACTTATTTGCAAATAGTAAGTTTTTCTTCTAAATTATATTTTTATAAAAGGACATATCTGCTAAAAATATCTATCAATTTGTCACATCGTAGCTGTCACGCATGCAGCTATAGATTCATTTTTTAGAACTTTTAAAATTGACCTTTTACTAAGGTCTATGTTAAAAGTTATCTTTAGCACCGATATTTTACTAATATCTGGTTTAAAATATATCTTTTACCAAGGTCTGGTTTAAAATATATCTTTTACACCGATCTTTTACTAAGGTCGGATTTTAAAAGTAATCTTCAATAACGGCCTTTTACTAATATCCAGTGTTAAAACCTGACATTTAATAGCGGGTGACAGGAACTTTTAACATTCCTTCCTATAATACAGAATCTGTGTCCGATTTTAAATGTCATATTTGACCGATTTTAAAGGCCAAAATTGTAATAGTGGATGTAAATGAGATAAATTCTTATTATACTAAAAAATTGTATAAAAATGTACTTTGCATGTAAAATATGTACACATTATAAATATACAACAACAACAACATAGTCTTTATTCTCAAATAAATTGAGGTACACATTATAAATATACATAAAAAATAATATATAAAGAAAAATTCGAACCCAAATTTCAAGACTGAAGAGCCTAAAATAAGGCCCATACCCAAATATATTATCCTAACACCCAAGCCTAAATAGACCAAAGGTTAAACTCTAAACCCCATCCTGAAATAAATCCAAGACTGACTGACTTTCAAGAAAAGTAATTCAAATATGATCAGTGAGTAATAGATCGTCTTTGTCTAGCTCATATTACTCAACTTAGCACTACTTATGATGTCTACCTCAGGTAAATAATGACAGAGACTTGCGTCTAACCAGAACTATCGAGCTCCATAATTTCATTAGTACAAAACAAAAACTTGAAACGCTTGTGTGCAGGTGACATGTACACCTCTTTTTTTCATGTACCTCCTTCCTACTTCGAAGAGGGAGGAGAATAAAATGCCAACAAGCCGGAAACATCAATATATGTTGCTAAATAAATTTTTATATTGAATTTGTAGCGAATCAAATTTCATGATTTTAGAATTTTCTATCAAATTTTTAAATATTTTCTAAAAACAACCTTTAAAAGGTCATTTTTAATACAACTTAACCAAATTTGAAAGCGACAACAACATATTTAATTGAACTATTAAGTTGTTACGAACAACAACGTGACATGGACAATTTATCTTATATTTAAATTAAGCATTAATTACGAGAAATAATGACTATTTTTATGAATTAAAATCAACTTGATTGCATTATTATTGACTATAAAATCAACTTAATTGCATGCACGATTATTAAATAACAATCAACAATTGGAATTGATTTGTGTTTAAATTTTTTGTTCATAGCAGACTGAGTAATAAAAAAATCTTACGGTAAGGAGCATTTTATTAAATGTTCATCGAACAGTTGAATAATTTTGTGAAAATTTAATTTTTACATCCAGCGGGTCCCCCGTAATAAAATTTACTTCGATCTGTTTCATCTTCAAAAGTTACAGCACCAAGCACGTTGTAGCAATCTGGTTTATCAACTTCCTTTATTAGATCATAAATTTGGGGACTATCACGATAAGCATTGCCCATCTTATCGAAAATTTTGAGTTCCATCATGTATGCTGCTTTATGTTTTCCTTCGTTCGGAAAATGACCACTTCCCATAGCAGGACCTGTATCACCATCTGTATAAAACACAAAACTGCTCCAATGAACCCTAGTTGCTTTGTTATCCAATTCACCAAGTCCTTTTTGCCACCATCCTATTTTTATAATTGTGCCTAAATGATCTTGATATAAAGTCCAAAATTCCGTAACAGGATCCTACACAAACGTTAATAAAACACGAATATTAATGTAATGTAGTTGGATCCTTCACAAATAATTAATATGAACAAAAACACACCAAGAATACGTTTAATTTTAATTTATCTATGTTAATTGTTTTACAAAAATCTAAACATAATACTAAATTCCAATCATAATTACTAGATAATTAAGCAATCACCACGAATTAAAGCATGCATGAAATTTAATTACAAGATTAATTAGTAAAATTAACCTTTTGTATTCTAAGTCTGAAAAACCAATCTTCTCCATTGTACTGAGAAAGATGTTCTACAACTTCACCAGGATAAATTGCTGATTTATTAGCAACAACAAAATTTCCACAATCCATGTTGTAGCATGCAGGCTTTCTAGTAGCATCATCCTAAAAATGATATGCACAATTAGATACAATAATTTATTCGTAATTAATAAAATATATAACAAATAATTAATTGCTCGTAATAAACTTACACTCCATGATGTAAATATCCTCAATTGGTTATCTTGATATACCGAGGGATGAACCTGTCACTAAAATGTATGAGAACAAGTGCAATAATTCTTTCACAAATGAATAATATATATTTTTTTATTTTCTTGCAAAAAAATAATAATAAAGAAGATATCAATACAAAATTATCTCACATGAAGCCCTGCTTCTATCAAACTTGTGTGATCACCATTGACATTGACAAGAACTATTGCGACCGAATAACCAGAATTAGGATTCATGTCAGGAACACCCCATGCGCTAATTCTGGCTTCACCTCCGTAAAAATCTCCCTCATCTGTTTGATATCCAGCATGCTAAATAAAATAGAAATTAAAAAAGGGAATATATATGTATCAGATCATGAAAAATGAAACAAATAGTATGCATTAGCTAGGAATATTTGCCATTACATGTCTTATAGTGCCACATGAAAATTTGTAGAACAAAAACAACACGAGGAAAATGCTATTAGAAATCATGGAGACGACAATCAATCAACCACCTTTAACCAAATTGTTTAACATGCGATATATATATATAAATATATATAGTGAGAATACAGAATAGTTGTGGTACTTCTAAATATTTCGATTTCAAATTAATTATTGATATTTACAGAAACAAAATCTATCTAAGATCTAGAGGAGATACAATGGCTGTAGTTGTTTATTATATTTTGTTTTTATGTAAATGTCTGAATAAAGTAATTTTTGGTGTTAATATAGAAATTATGATAAATCCAAAGTCAGGAAATATTCTTTTATAAGATGTAGATTTTCATACGTTTACCAAATCATTATCTCAAATTCAAAGTATTTCTATCCTTAAATTATTTCAAAAGATTTTCTAGGATTGTGTATATCTCTCAAAATTAGTACATTAGATATTTAGCTGGCTTGAGTATGATGGTAATCAGAAATTTTATCACGGTTTTTCTCTGAATTTGGTCACGGTTTTTTTTTCTGAATTTGGGAAGTCCTTCCATGATTTTCTGTAACGATCTAATGTGGTCAGATGTGTCAAAGATGGCAAATAGTCGTTTTTGGGTCTCACACAAGGCGGTAAAACCAAATAACATTCATAGCTATTTTGGGGTTGAAAATGCATAATCGATCTATTTTTTTAATTAATCGTCCGGTTTCTTACGAATCGTCTGTTTTTTAGGTATTATCATTGAATTACAAATCTTGGCATTATTTAATAGATATGATCTGATATAAAATTAATAAACCATTACAACTGTTTGAGTTCATATATTTACATATTTGTTTATAAGGAGGAATATAATGTCTCAAAGAAAATCTTTGTGTGTCTTCAAAATCTACATCATTCATCATGCACGTCTTTATGCAACTAAATCTAGATCATCTATTGATTTTAATTAATGATGCAGACTTGAAAGCACACAAAAGTCAAGGCATTATATCACTACTCTTTATTTATTATTTTAAATAAAATTAGTAGTTATTATATTCTTACATATGCGAATAATTTGTTTTTCTATAAATTATTAGTATATTTATATATTAAAATATGAACGTCAAATCTTTCGCAAAAAATACGATTACTCAATCACATAACGACTAATTGCTTATTCTGATGTGGCAATTATTTTTTCAATTACTGGGTTGCACATGAATTGCTAATTAAACAAATTTACTTATTAAGAAATTATTGCTTAAGTGACACGCTGGCAAAATAATTGGACAATATTATTTCTTTTTCTTTAATTTACAATTATTAGCGAATTGCTGGGATGAAGAGTTTAATAATTTATGAATCTTCTTAATTACTAAAAGTGATGACGTGATTGTTTAACAATTAAAATGTATTGCTCCAATATAGATACTCTAATACGCCCAATGATATCATCTACGATCACGTATTCCGTTTTATAAAACACTGACTTGCATATGCTTGACAGGCTTTGTATGTCTCTTTTATCTGGCACTGATATGTGACGACGCTTTTCACACACACACAAAAAGAAAAAAAAGAAAAATACAATAATATTTACATGCAAGAAAAAAAATAACCTAAAGACTAGTGAGAAAAGAAATACCTTAAGAGAATAAGTTCACTTCTTAATTATCAATGTTTATATTTTGTGGGTCATGATTATATATAAAAAGTGTCTCAAAATTAGACTTTTGAAAGCCTCTTCAAGAGCCCAAAACGAAAATTAGAGCTCTTCATTGTTTTTCCAAACGCTGCTTCTTACTACCAGAAGAAAAAAAAAACATATTTATTTTGACTCACCTTAAAACAAACAATATGCTTAGAGTATTGATAAAACCCCCAGGGGTATACCCGACCCCTGTAAAACCCGTGCCCGACCCCCACCCGACCTGTACCCGTGGCATACCCGTGCCCGACCCGTGGTTAACGGACCCACGGATTTGAGGCGGGACGGGATGCCCCTTTAACCTTCGGACCCGTAACAAACCCGACCCTTTGAACCCGTGACCCGACCCTTGTAAACCTGACCCGACCCCCTAAAACCGTGGGACCCGACCCGTGCAAAACCCCCGGTTTTAAGGGAGGGAGCCTGTTTTGGAAAAAAAAGGGGGGGCCGGTTCTAATTTGAATTAAAGTTGCATTGTGCACCTATATAGGCTATATGCCTATTTGAGAGTTGAACCCGTGCACCTATATGGCTAATTGGCTATTTGATTAAACAGGGGGGAGGGGGGTCCGGTACTCCAGTTATAAATTCGATAATTTTTATATAAGCTAAAAAAAAAAATTGAATTAAAGCATAGACATGATTTGACAAAAAATAGATTTATGTCATTTCATATTAAAAAATATTAAAATTTTCAGAAAATTTCAAAAAATTCAAATTTCAAATTTAAAATTTTCAAATTCACCATACTTCTCTATAAATACCACCCTCCACTCTCACTTATTTCACACATTCATCTCTCATTCTCTCTTTCAAATTCTCAATACTCACTACTCAATTCTCAATTTACTTTCATAATTTTAATATATAAGTTATAACTTCTAAGTTTATAATAATACATTTAGATTTATTATTTAGGTTTAAATATTGAAATTATTAATTTATATTTATTCGGGACGGTGTAAAAAAGGAACGCAATTTCAATATTTCATCATCCATCTTCCGTGCAAAGGTGCGTTTAAATTCTAAGTTACAATTTATATTTAATTCTCCAATTTATATCTTTATGGTATATTTATGTTACAATTTTATTCTTTTTAATTCACATTTAATTCACTCTTAATTTTTTTATTTTTAAATTCTAACTCACACTTTACTTCACATACAATTTTTAATTCACATTATTATTTTTTAATAACATCTAAGTTACATTCCTTATTTTCAATTTCAAATTACTTTATGTTAAATTTCAAATGAATCAACTTTTACATTTTAAAAATTCGAATTTATTACAAAATATTAAATTTATGATTAAATTTTCATTCTCCAATTTTTTATTCGCAAATTTTTTTTCAATTTTTCACTCTATTTTTTGCAAATATTTATTAGATGGTTTTTTTTCAATTTTAGATATGGCATCTCCATCAAATACTAACAATTCGGTTGATGAAACGATACGAAGGATGAGTGTTGAGCTATTCGGTGAGGACATTGCTCCAACACAATATGCAAACATGAACCCTCTAACACATCCACAATTTTATCAACCACAACCACAATTCTATCCACCTCCACGACATGCAAACCTCCCATTATACCCTCAACACCCTTACCTAGCGACTCAAGCCCCTTCGTTCATACCATCAACAACTCCTATTGAAACAGAAAATGTCCCTCCACCATCCTCCGTCGATGAAAGTCTTCCCCCATCATCGCAGCCATCATCAAATCCATCACCAGAAATCCAAGAAGTACAAGTGGATCCGAAGCAGAAAAAAAGGAAAACCACCACGCCTAAATATGATGCACCGTGGTGGCGTTTCTATGAAACAACTCATGATGCCGACGGTACTGTTCAGACTCTTAGGTGCAAGGTAAAAAATTGTAAAGGTTTTTTCGTTTACAAAAAATCTAGTGGTATGAATTCATTTAAAAAACATGTTGAAAGGCACGAACTAAAAGGAGATGAACCACAAGAACAACCTGATCAACGGTTAGTCCAAACTACCATTAACAATGACGGTACAAGGACCTTGGCAAAGTATGATGAGAAACGAATGTTAAGTGAAATTGCTAGGTATATTGCTCATAAAGAGCAACCAATTAGGATGGGTTGTTGTCCTAGTTTTGCAAGATTAATAGTAAAGGGCGCTGGTCAAGTATTATACAAGAAATTTCACCACCGAAAAATAGTGGCAGAAATAAAGAAACAATATTTAGAACGAAAAATGAATTGTTAGCCACTTTTGCTTATGCCAACTATAATGTATCTATCACATCTGATTGTTGGTCCGCGGGTAAGGGTGGTTTAGGATATTTTTGTGTTACTGCACATTATATTGATGACAATTGGATTTTGCAGAAACGAGTTTTATGTTTTCGTAACCTTGATTTTCCGCACACTGCACAAATTCTTTACCAAACCATAATTAACGTTTTTCATGAATTTAATTTAAAAAGAGATTTACAAAACAAGATTTTTTCAATTTCTTTTGACAATGCTAGCAACAATATTAAATCTATTGATTACTTTATAGGCGCATTAAATCCCATAATGAATGGAAAAATTTTTCATCAAAAATGTGCATGTCATATTTTAAATCTCACCGTTAAAGCGGGTTTGAAAACTGAAGGTATTAAAAAATTAATTTTTAGATTCAAAGATGGTCTTCATCATATTTTTTCAAATAATGTCATAATACAAAATTTTCATGCATTATGTCAACGTCTGGGTTTGAGTAATTTGATAGTTCCATGGGACGTGGATACCCGTTGGAACTCCACGTATAGATTGTTCAAACATTGTTTACCATATAAAAACGCAATAAATGAAATGTTGCGCAACTCAACTGAGGGGATACAACTGATATTCACCGAGAGAGAATGGGACCAACTGGAAAAATTGACAAACTTTCTACAAGTTTTTTTCAAAGCAACCGTCAAACTTTCATGCTCGTATACACCATCCGCGCACGAGTTGCTTCACCATCTATATTGCATTAGCAAGGTACGTAATCTGTAACAATCTATATTGCTTCACCATCTAACAATCATCAGCTCTATCCATATCTTATTCTCTTAGTTTTTTTTTCCAACTTGCTAAGGTCTATCGTCAGCTTGAAGATATAGAAGGGCTAGACCACAATTTAACTCCAATCGTCGAGGCAATGAGAGAGAAGTTTCTCAAGTATTGGGAAGAAATACCTCCTATCACTATTATAGCAAACTGTTTGCATCCGGCCTTCAAGAAGAAGTACACAGTACGATTGATTCAGAGGTACAACCAGAATCTGCAGTTACCATATCATATGGTGGAAGCCGAAGTGACTGCTTTATTGGACGGGATGTTCGACATTTACAATACACGACATATCTCAAGGATGACTTCTGCGCCAACTCAACCATCAAGGTATGAATGCAATAAATTTAGTAGTTTTGAACACTAAATATGTTTAGTAATTTTGAGCACTCAATATTTTGTTAATTACAAAAATAGAAGGACCAGTTCTTTTGGATTGTTCAGCGAGCTACGGGATGAAGAACCTCAAATGGTAAACACTAACGAACTGTTGAGTTACTGTTTGGGAAGCCTTGAAGATGATGAGATCGACATCCTAGACTGGTGGAAGCGACATTCTGGCGCGTATCCAGTTTTGGCAGCGATGGCTCGCGATGTTTTTGCAGTGCCCGTGTCAACTGTACCATCCGAGTCATGTTTCAGTTCCGCTGGTAGAATTTTGACCGACAAACGCACCAAATTAGGTGCAACACGATTCGAGCAACTTGTATGCTTAAAAGATTGGATTGATGCCGAAGTGCGTAATCAATATGATCCTACACCTCAAGAAGTCGAAACTCAAGAAAGTAGTACTATGCCTAGAAGCCCTATTGTCGGCGACGATGATGAGCCGTTGTGCATTGAGGACGACGAGTTGTGGTATCTGAGCAATGAATTCATGCGTGCTATGTAGTAAGTTTTTAATTGTAATTATATTTTTATTTTTTACAACATTTTTTCCAAACGATACTAACCAAAAAAAAAAGTTAGAACTCCGCCTATGTTGTCTTATTAACATAGCCGGTCCCAAGCCCGGAATAAAGGAGGAGGGTAACTTTTAAAATTTTCAAACACTTCTAAAAATATTTCAAAATTTTTAATTTCGAAATTTTTTATTTTACTGATTTTTTAATTTCGAATTTTTTAATATTGTTTTACTTTTAATGCTATTTTATCGATTGTCTAAGTTAAAAACTTATTTTACTTGTAAAAATATTTTAAATTTTTTAATTTCGAATTTTTTATTTTATCTGATTTTTTAATTTCAATTTTTTAAAATATTAAAAAATATTTCTGAATTTCTGTATTTTTGTTAATTTTTTGGTTTTTTTCGAATTTTTTTGAGGCATTTGTCATTTTGAAAGTTTGAAAATTCAAAAAAAAAAATTCAAGGGTCGGACCCGCCCCCCACAAACCCGTGACCGCCCCGCCCCTAGACCCGACCCGACCCGACCCTTACCCTTGAGACCCGTGGGGGTCTAACACGGGGCGGGTTGCCCCCTCGGATTTTAGACCCGTGCAAACCCGACCCGTGAGACCCCTCCGACCCGTGGACCCCCGACCCGTCTTACCCTTGAACCCGTGGACCCTTACCCTTACCCGACCCGACCCGACCCTTGATCAATACACTAAATATGCTATATCAAAAGTAGAGTTGTGACGAAGAGTCGGGTCGAGTCGGGCACGGGTCGACCCGCACGGGTTCAAGGGTCCGACGGGTCACGAGTCTCCGGGTCTCAAGGGTCTCACGGGTCGGGTTTGCACGGGTCCAAAGTTCGAAAGGGCAACCCGACCCGTGATAGACCCCCACGGGTCTCACGGGCACGGGTCGGGTCGTGTCGGGGCAAGGGTCGGGTCGGGCACGGGTCACGGGTTTGTGGGGGGCGGGTCCGACCCGGCGGGATTTTCAAATTTTTTTTTTAATTTTAAAGTTTGTAAATGGTAAATGCCTCTAAAAAATCCGGAAAAATCCCAAAAAAATTAAAAAAAATGAACGAAAATTCAGAAAAAAATTTGTAATATTTTAAAAAATATATTTTATAATTATATCATTTTTATTTATGACATTTCTTAAAATAAAAAATATTCATATAATGTTCAAAAAAACTCTAAATTCTCAATAAATTCGAAAAAATGTTAAAAAAATAAAAAATGCACAAGGGTTGGGTTCAAGGGTCGGGTCCAAGGGTCCAAGGGTCGGGCACGGGTCGGGCACGAGTCGGGTCAAGGGTCCGGCGGGTCGGGTCTAGCACGGGTCCAACGGTCAAGAGGGCGTCCCGTCCCACCCAAAACCCGTGGGTCCATTTTTCACGGGTCGGACACGGGTCTACCACGGGCACGGGTCGGACACGGATCGGGTCACGGGCGGGTCCGCCCCCGGGGACCTTATCACACCTCTAATCAAAAGAGAGATATGTTTTTTATTTTATGCGTCCCAATTCTTTTTCGACCCGAATATGACTAACTAGGCTTCAACCCGTTTGATATTTGATATTCATGTCCATATATAGGTAGCATCCTTATTTTATTATTATTTTTTTAAATTGAAAATTTATTATGCTATTTTTCATTAAAATAAGAAATATATTCTATAAGTTAAATTAATTAGGCCCAAAAAAGCCCACAACCACTGAATTTAAATCTCATGTTTTATTATCAGGTAATCTAAACAAATTACGGGCCTTTATATTGATGCTCTTTGTCATGGGCCTCCAAGATATCATGCATCAATCTATGGTTTTACATTTAGCAAATTTTGACCTCATATAGAGTATTAACTTATAAAATTCACAATTCTCTCCAAATATTACATACTTGATACTCCATATATAGAAAGTAATTGCAATAATTCTTAATGATGCATAAACTTTGTTTAAACAAACTTTATAGGAAAATAATTCCCCTTTGTTGGTATCTTCAACAAATTCAAATATATATACTTCATTTAAAACTAGTATCATGCACGTGCACTGCGATAGGTTATAATTGTTGTATGAACTTTTATTTTCCAGTGAGCAAATATACAGTCAAATGATTTATATTGAAGTAGATTATTTGACAGTATTAAGCACAGTTGGTCTCTGATTCTCGCCTTTTGTGCTTGTTATTTTATTTGGATTATTAGCAGAAAAAATAGAGGTGCTGATTTGTTTGAATTTAGGTAGTTTAGCAATATTTATATGATACTCTGGAACAATTGATGTACTAATCTTTCATAAATGATAGAGTGCTAGAAAAAGAGGCATGAGAGGGATTGGAGGAATGAAGGAAATTAACGAGGCATGAGAGGAATTAGAAATGGTAAGGTCAAGTCTTCCAATCTCTCTAAAGATGTGGTAAGCTTTGTATGTAAAGGTATAGTTTCTAATCCACCACCACTTCATCTAGAACTTGAGAAGATCCTCTTTCGTGTTTGTATTGTGATTGATCGAGCTCTCTTTGTATTGATGGAGGTATTGATATGGAAGATTTAAAGAAGATAAAAAATGATGATTTAGTCATCCTTAGCTTTATCTATTTCTTCTTTGTGAACTTCTTCATCTTGAAAAAATAATGGTGTCAAAATTATATTTCTTAAGGCCTAAAAAAAGAGGTTATTTAATCTACTTTTTCTTTGGCATTTACTGTGAATTGTTGTACTAATTATTTTTTATTTGTCTAAATTAGTATTTTTGTGCTTCTGTAGGGGTTCTTTGAGAGAGGTGTTGGTGTGTAACTTTTATATGTCATGTAAGTTTTGTGTTGTCTTCTCAGATGACATAAGTGAATTTTTCTTGTGTGTGCTATTTTTCATTGCTAATTATGTTTACTTCCGTTTGTCAATATATTTGTGAAGGAATAGAGTGACTGCTCCTCCAAAAAAAAAAAATGGAGAAACAACTAGCCAACATACAAGAGGAAAAGAAAATAATGGAGAAACAGCTAGTCGGTTACTCGATTCATAACGAATTAACGAGGATTGACAGAAATTAAAAATGGTACAGTTGCAAATTTTGTACAAGGATAGTCATTGTTGTAGGTCAAGACCATCTTTTCTCGCTTTCATAGATTTGAACTAACATCATCGCTCTCCATAAAGTATCATTGAGGAGGCCGTTAGTGTGTTTGTAGATTTCAATCTTGTTTTTGTTTGATTTTTCTAATCTATTTCTCGAAATACTTATATGCTACAATGCATTTGCCTGTTTCAGTTAAAACTAGCTAATTACTGACATGGAAGAATATTGTAATCCAACTAGATATTTAAATATATTTTGGTTTTAATATCATGAATTATTAATTATTTTACTGTTGAATGGTGATACTTTTGATGCATTGCATGATATGGATCCATGTGTAATCAAGTTTTATAATCTGGATGTTTTATTAATTGTTGTAACATGTTGTGTGTGTGTATATAGAGAGAGAGATAGAAATGTTATGGTGCATTATGAAGTCATGATTGGGTTTGGCATCACACTCAAATTTCAAATAAGAAATTTTATTACAATTAATCCAAACCGTACAATATGATCTCCATATTGAAATCTCACTAGAGATCAAACTTTTTTATTTTTTAGAATTTTTTTACTATTTTTAGAGTGGTATGAAATTTGTTGATATAATGATTTTTGAACCATCCAATATGACTGATTTTGCACCCCTCTAAAAAATAGTAAATAAATTCTAAAAAAAAATTAGTTTATAGTATGAAATCACATTGAACAGTTTGAATTGATCCTTTTAATTTTAAAATTTAAAATTTGAGCGTGATGTCAATTGATAACTCATCCGACCGTTATCTTCTCTTTCAAACTAATCCAAACCGTTGAAAAAGTATTTTGTTATTACAACCATTGATAACATGGTCTTTTAATCTTCCATCTTTCATATTTCAGTCCAATACTCACCCGAGAAAATAATGATCGTTTGATCAATTAAATGTTAAATCGCAGTGGTCAAGTTATATTTAACGCGTGGGCATTTAGGATGAGCATGCTGGGGGCCAAGCAGTGAGGTGACAGGTTGATGGGAGAGGTGGCGCCAGGTTGTTGTTGAGAGAAGGAGAGAAAAGTGACAGTGGGGTTGGGATTATATGCATGTTGTGCAAGTACCAAATTTTCTAGAGAGAAAAGATCGCAAAATTTTCTCGAAGAAATATTGTGCAAGTGCCAAATTTTCTAGAGAGAAAAGATTGCAACATTTTCGAAAGATTATATGCATACAACTATAAAGTTGTATTTTCAAGTCTTTACATAAAACATAACTGGCGAAATAGTTATGTAGTCTCAAAAGTAAATTAATTATCTTATATACAAGAACATGAAAGTATTTACCGATAATATCATTTTGAATACTTTTCTCATTACCATAAAGTATTAGACCCATTTGATACAAATCAATTTTTGAAACAATACAAAATTAGGCGGAAATGTTGAGAAATATAAAATTAAAATTTTGTCGGTAAAACCTTCATATAAAATTTTGATTATAAAGAAATTTTCCCTTAAAGATTCTTTAAAAAGATTATTGGCACCGTGTTTTGAAGGTTTTAAATAGATAGTAAGGATGATTGTTTTTAAAATATTAATATAAATGAAACAATATATAAGATGCAACCTAAGAACTTTTCATTGAGTTTATAGATTTCAAATTCAAGATAATATCAATGATGTTTCAAGGTCTCAAATATTATGAAGTTAGGATCTCTTTTGGGTTAAAGTGAAACATGATAAACTAGATTATTCAGATTATGTGAGAGCAAAATAGAAATTAGATATGTCTTAGTGAATAAAAAATAAAAATTAAGATAAACGTCCCTAATTGATTACGAAGTAAAAGCAATGTATAAAGTCTAAGTATTCATATGCCTCATAGATTTAGGCATTAGATACAAGTTAGTCCATACATGTCAAGATATTGTGTTGTGTGCTAACACGATTAAGAAAATACTTAGAAAATTAAAATAAAAATATTTATAATAAGATCTTTTAGAATGCAATTTAGAGATCTTAAATGATTTATAGCGAACAAAAGACTATATACTCACGTATCAATGTATTGGAAAAGTTTTTGGAGGTCATTAAATGTACCAAGTCTAATTCTAATGTATGGTTTTATGAAGTTGTCACTTTACTGCATGTAATGAATTCAATATAAAGATCATTCAAGTTTTGTTGTGACAATAAATAAACCATACATGATAATACTAGAAACTTAATAAGGCTAAAAATAATTTTATAAGTTTCCTAGTTGTATAAAAGAGAGAGTGCATAATAATGAATTAAAGATATAACATATAAGTGCATACTCCATGATTACAGATCCATTTATAAAAGGGCTTCCACCTAAGAAGTTTCATGAGCATGTTGCTATGATCATATGGGTGTAGTTTCCATTTTAAGATAGTTTAAGAGAAATGTGAGAGTTTGATTTGTTTTGTTCCATGCTATGTAATTTGTAACAAGTATGATATATGCAAATTATATTTTGAATCTCATTATTTTATCTCTTTAAAGTTTTTACCTCACTAAAGTAAAGAATAAATGTGATTCATTTGGAAATAGGCACGTATAATCACATTCTCGTGTAATTTCTGAACTATATGTCCAGAGTCTAATTCATGTCATTCAGCTGTATTTGACACTGTGATTTCAATCGAGATAGCCACGAAGTAATTGTGATGAACATAGCTTAAGTTTCTTGTTGGTAAAACTGGTGGACCGAATTGTTTAAGAAATACGAAAGGAAAGACATAAAGGTTAGTAAACGAGTCGATCTCGAGTTGTTATCAACTCATTTTGTATAAGTATCTAGACCTTAACGAGTTAATCTGGACCGTCGAGCTGACAATCACCATCTCTAAATAGAACTTCACCACACATAATTTTTTTATTTGCAATTTTATAATATTTTCTTAAATTATTTTGTCATTTTGCTTGCAAATAAGCTACAAACAAGTTATAGCTTTGAGCTACTCAGAACAAGTAGTTGACATATTATTCTCATGTAAGATATACACAAGCTAGACAAATCAGCACTAGCTTGAAGAAAGAAATTCGAGTTGAAAATTTTAGCTCGTGATCACCTATAGTTATAAGTCGAGCCAGCTCGTTAACATGTTAACAAAGACAAATGCAAATTCAGGCTCAGCTAGGGTTCTCAAAAAATTCGGGCGGGTCTACCCGCCCCGTGCCCGACCCGTACCTAGATCCGCCCGGACCCGTGGATTCCGGATCCACAGATCCACGGATCTAGCACGGGTCGGTTGTCTCCAAATCCTCCAAACCCGTCTGGACCCGTGCTTGTGTAGACCCGTGGAACCGTGCAAAAATTCAAATAAATTCAAACAAATTAAAAAAAAATTAAAAAAATTCAGAAAAAATCCAATATATATATATATATTAAAATAATGTGCAGTTTTAAATTCAAAATTTTTAAAAAATTCAAAAAATATTCAAAAAATATCGAAAAGTTGAATGGATCCGACCCGACCCGTCTGGACCCGCCCGGGTTTATCACGGGTCAGGTTGGGTGTTTTGGGTTCGGACCCGTGCAAACCCGCCCCGCCATACCCGTGGATCCGGACGGGTCGGATCCACAGGTACCCGACCCGCCCCGTTTTCAGAACCCTAGGCTCAGCTCGATCGAACTTGAATAGTTTGCAGCCCTACGACTACGTGTAACCAATTAGCCAACGAGTCTGTATATGATGCTATTCTTGGGGATAACAGGGTCTTGTTATCCTCTGATCCGACCATTAAATTTCAACGCAGATAAATGAGCGACACAGATGAACTGCACATGACTCAATGTATTATATATTTTATCCGTTATATTAAAAATAGACGATCAAATCAGAAAATAACATTAACTTGTTATTCCATAATAACAGCAGATATGAATCCTTAGCCATCACATCAAAACGAAATGTAATAAAAATAAATTTCCTGTGGGGACCACATAGCATGTTAAACAATCCCTCCAAAAACAAGCGAACAACCGTGCGCATATCGTCGAACGGTCACAAAAGGACAATGGTGGCAGGCATTCACGTGCAGATCACGTGACACGCCTGAGTGCACTCACTTGGGCGAGCGATACGGACACCACCACTTTCGTCCCCAACGGTCGTTTTGACCAAAATCTCTGAAACATCGACCAACGGTCATATTCCTTCCCCTTTTCTCTCCGTCCGATTAGAATCTAACGGTTTCCGTGAAATAACAGGACCGTGCACCGAGATTCCCACCTCTACTGGATCTAGTTTTACTTCATTGGTCCTAAGAGACCTGATGGGACCTTAACATTTCGAGAGAGCGAGAGAAAAATAGAGAGGAGACTAGGAGAGAGAGAGAGAGAGGGAGAGAGCAGGCGACGGGATAGAGCTAGAGCGACGGAGAGAGAGAGAGAGCGAACGAGGGGAGAGCGAGGGGAAGTGGGATTGGCGAGGGACTAACACGGGGAAAGAGAAAGGATTTCAAAGCCAAAATTTGTTCCTTTCTAAAGACCTGATTGTTTTCGAAAAGGAAGAGAAACCCATTTCAACGTGCGTTCTTCTCTCAATTGGTACTCTTTTTTGTTCTTTTTTTTGGGTGTTATTTGTGATTTGGGGGTTTCAATGGCGGTCATGAGGGTTTTTGAGAGAGCAATGGAAAGCGCAAAGGCTGTTAGAGCAATTGAATGCCAAAACCATGGCCAAGTGTTCTTCAGGTCTTTGTAAAATGTTTATCCGTTGATTTCTTTTTCTTTTCAATTAAATTCTTTCATTCTTTCTTGTTAGAAAGTTTTATTCTTTTTGTTCAAAATATAGATTAATACACACTCAAAACAATTCTTTTTAATTTAACAAACTGATCGATTCTTTGCACTTCTGACTTGGGTTTCTGTTCCAATATAAATTTTCAAATTACACTTCTCACTAAATACATAAATTTTTTAAAAACTGTTTTAATAGACTCCTTTTTTCGTAACTACATTCAGAATCAAAGTCTTAATCAGTACTTAGGGAATAGAACAAAAAAGGAAGGTTATACTGTATAAAATTTATAAAAAAAAATTATATATAGAAAACAGATAAAGAAAGAAATACCTCTTTGTGTGTGTGTGTGTGAGAGAGAGAGAGAGAGAGAGAGAGAGAGAGCAAGGGAGGAGAAGGGAGAGAGATACAGGAGCGGAGTGGTCTCCAAAATCCAAATTAACCAATACAAAACGAGATAAAAGAGATAGTGACTAGAAAAGAGAGAAGTAGCGAGAGTGACCAGAAAAGAATCCTTTTAAATCGGTACGCAACAGAGGATGTTGGCTGGGTACCACCGGCTGAGTATCGACCCAGTGGTGCCTCTGCAGTTCCAGTCCCGACACTTCGGCATGGGCACACAGCGCCTTGACCTGCCACGTGGCTTTTCTGCTACACCACGGGCTGTACTGCCCGATCAAAGAAACCCCACATCATGCAATTTCCGACCAAGCATAGTCACACCCTCCTCAGCCTCCTTGGTCTCACAAAAGAGGTTTCGGGAAGATGACTATCCTTGTCTGATTCGTTCCAAGAAGAGCCGAATTGGAGATGATATAGGTGTTCGATTTGTTGGTGGCGGAGCTGGTAATGGAGGACAAGGTGTTTGGTTTCCTCAGCCGACCGAAGGTAGAGAAGGAGAAGAAGAAGAGAAAGTCTATTATGTACCAGGATCAGCTGGCATTTCCCTTTTAGGCTCATCTAGTTATGTTACCGGCTTAGGGGGATCGGTCGAGACAGAGGGGGCAAGCACCAAATCAAATTCCGACTCAAGTTCCTCAAGTGGTACTAATGGTACTGAGACTGGTACCAAGAGGAGTGGCAGTAGAGCCAGATCAGATATTGAGGTAAGGGAAATCCACAGTGAATCAGACCGTTGCGGTCTTGAGCTGGTAAGCATGGTGGTTGACTGTATTGACTCAATTGGTATGGGAAATCACGGGGCCCTGAATTACTACTTGTCTCGTCTCGGTGAGGACGCAACACCTTTGGGGCCCACACCAATACACAGAGTGGCGGCATACATTACTGAATCACTTGCACTGCATGTGTCGAAGTTGTGGCCCCAGTGGTATGATATCAACCCGCCTCGTTACTTCACTGGTACAGACCACATGGAAGAAGATGACAGTACGGCTCTAAGGCTTCTCAATGCCGTGAGCCCGATACCAAAATTCATCCATTTCACCATAAATGAGAGGCTGGTGCAGTCCTTTGAAGGAAAAGACCGGGTCCATGTAATCGACTTCGATATCAGACAAGGCCTCCAGTGGCCGAGCCTACTGGAGAGTTTGGCCTCGAGACCAAATCCACCTAGCCATGTTAGAATAACAGGTGTAGGTGAGTCAAAGCAAGAACTACAAGATACTGGTGCCAGGTTGACACGGTTGGCCCAGTCACGGGGTCTGACATTTGAATTCCATCCAGTGGTCGACCGACTGGAGGATGTGCGGCTCTGGATGTTGCACGTGAAACGGGATGAGTGTGTGGCAGTGAATTGTGTATCTGTGATGCATAAGATGCTTTGGGATGGTTCCCGAGTCGCATTGTCGGATTTCATGGGGCTTATCAAGAGTACAAACCCAACAATTGCGGTGATGGCTGAGCATGAAGCCGGTCACAATGAGGGGGTCTGGGAGAAACGGGTCGGACAGGCGATGAAATACTACGCAGCTGTTTTTGATTCTCTGGATACATGCTTGCTGGGTACAAATCTGGTGAGGGTTAAGATTGAGGAGATGTTTGCACGGGAGATGCGCAACATTATTGCGTGCAAGGGAAGTGAGAGGGTAGAGAGGCATGAGAAATTTGCAACTTGGAAACGATTAATGGAGGAAGGAGGTTTCAGAAACGCAGGGCTTGGAGAAAGGGAATTGGTTCAGAGCCGCTTGATTTTGCGCATGTTCGGGTCTCCGACGAATTTTGGGATTGAGAAACAGGAGGGTGGAGAAGGGCTGAGCATTAAATGGGGAAGTCAGCCACTGTACACAGTATCAGCATGGAGTGTAAGTGAAGTTGCAGGAAGTTCATCTACAGCATCTCAGGTGAATGGAGGCTGAATTCAGTCCTCTCACAGCACACTTGGAAGAGAAAAAAAAAAATTATATTGTTGAAAAGAGGAAGTTCTGTAACTTTTTTTTTATTTGTTATCATTCATTGTAGGAGATAGGAGAAGAAAAGAAAAGAAAAAAACAATACTGGTTTAGGTTATTTGTAATTCTTTTATTGATATTTAGTACAAGGGAATTGAATTCATTAGTTTGAAATTTTTTACTCTGAATGTTTTGTTGTTCATTAGTTTGAAATCAGAAACTTGAGACACATAACGGGATGTGAATTCTTTGTGTCGTTCGTTGCCATCTGAACTTCTGGGTAGAACATTAACCTTTCAGCCAAAATAAATATTCTTTGAATTTTATGCTAACAAGATCACTGATTGATACCATATTTGCAAATTTGTGTGAAGATGAATACCGGGTTCAACACTTCAACTATTGTTCATGATGAATCAAAATCAGAAAAGAATTAATTTGCAAGATCCTTAAGGATGCAGTAAAATTGGGAAGTTATGTACAAGTGGCATGATTTGTGTATGAAGTGTCTCATTTTGGTTAATTATAATTAATAAATTTCTTAAGAGAATGCTTCTTCTATTTTTTCTGAGCGTGCTATTTTCAGGTCAGAATTTCAGATTTTAAAAGCGAAGAGAAAATTTTGTTCATTTATACCCATTCTGCCCTTTCCTCCATACTGGTTCACTTCAGCGCATTAAATACAGATCATATCTAGGTTGGTAATATGTAATGTTGAAAAAGGCAACATTGACTCAAGTTCACATTGTGATTCAAATTAAATAAGTAATACAAAGTTTTTAGAGAACACTACCATGTTCAAGAAATCAAAATTCTACAATTATTTTAAAAAAATATCTAGATATACTAGAACATGTCTAGAATATGTCTAGACAATATAAAGATGTTTGTGTGATATTTTTGAAGTCTCCTTCCACATCTTTAGCACAAGTATAAATAAAATCATTAACTAAAGGTGTGAGCATCAATCAAAAATCAAAAACCAAGTTTCACTTTTAGAGTAGAGATGTAGTAGTTAGGTTATTAGAGGTTTGTAGGATAGTTAGTAGTTAATTTATGATTTTGTAGTGTCAAGTATGATAGAGTTGTAGTATTGTAATGTTAGTTTAAGTATTATGTTATGATATATTGTGTCTAAAATTAACAAGTGGTATCAGAGCTAGATAGGTCTTGTTAGGTTACCGATCCAGATTAGATAGTTTGTTTGTGTTTGTTAGTGATGTTATAATGTTGTATTATTGTAATGTCAGATTCAAGTAGCATGAGTAGTTCGACAGAGAAATTAAATAATTGTAACTATAGAGATTGGTGTACGTGTATTAAGTCGTATTTGCAAGGTCGAGATTTGTAGGAGATTTTAGGTGGTGATGAGATCGAACTGCCGCCAAACTCGATCCGTGCATACAAGCAATGGAATATGAAGGATGGCTGAGCACTTTCATGTTGAAGGCTATGGTGGACAAGAGTTTGTTATCACATGTTAAAGACGTGGAGACACCGAAAGTGGCATGAGACATATTCGTCGCGTTATTTTCAAAGAAGAACACAAGTCGGCTGCAATTACTTGAGAGATTGCTCATGAATATCTTCCAAGGTGACATGATTGTAGTGACTATTTTCTTAAAGTTAAGAAATTATGTAGGAAGATTGAGCAGTTTGATGCCAAAGCAAAAATTGGTGAGGATAGAATGCGGCAGATAATTTTGAATGGGATGCGGTCGTAGTACGACATGTTCATCACAACGATTCAAGGGTGGGGTACGCAACCATCCTTGATGGAGTTCGAGAATTTGTTGGCAAGTCAGGAAACTCTCGCTAAGCAGATGGCCGGAATGACAGTGAAGTGAGATGAGGAAAAGGCCATGTACAATAGTCAACGCAGAGAGTCGAGCAGGAGCCAATACAAATGAAGACGTGAGGCAGAGACAACAACATGTGCTCGATGCGACAAATCCACATGTTCTATGAAGCTCCAAGAGGTCAGGAGGACAAGAGCCGAGCGCGATGAATCCAATAGTAGAAGTGTGGATCGTTACAACTGCAAATGATGATGACACTTTGCGAGAGAGTACCGGGTCAAGCAAGAATAAGGTAACCACATGGTGGACAGAAGGAAGAAGGCACCGAAGGAAGTCTCGAGTGAAGAAGAGTTGGACACATTGACAATTATTGCGATAGCCGACATGATGGACGCCGAAGAGACTATGGGGTCTAAATAAGAGGAGATCGATTTTGAACCATGCTTTTTCGAAGAACCAGTCGTGGATAAGACAAGAGTTGTGAGTTGCGTGGTGGCTTGTGAGGAGAAGTTACAAGAGACCGCCAAGGTGGAATCCATCATCGAGGAGGGTGATGATGACGAGAAGACAAGAATTGTCGTAGTCGTGGAGAAGACTGCAAATCATGTGACTGTGTAGACAGTCAGGAGATCCGCCGAAGCAAGAAGGAAACTCGACAATGGCGATTAAAGATACAACATGGGAAATTGGCATCAAATGTGAAGTATCGAGAAAATCGATGAAAGATACCAAGCAAGACACCAAGACTGAGATACGACAAAAATTGTGATGATCTAAACGCGGAGCACCAAAATTAAATGTGACTCAAATTAAAAGTGCAACATTGACCCAAGTTCAAATCGTGACTCAAATTAAACAAGTAACTAAAAATTTCTTGAGAAGACTATCATGCTCAAGAAATTAAAATTTCTAGAGTTATTTCAATATATATATATATATATATATAATATTTCTAAAGTGTGTTTTAAAATGTTTAGATGTTTGTATGGTATTTCTAGAGTCTCCATCCACCTCTTTAACATAAGTATAAATAGAATCATTGGCTAGATGTGTGAGCATCTAGCAAAAGCCACAAAATCAAGTTTCAATTTTCAAATTGAGATGTGTTAGTTATGTTATAAGAGGTTTGTAGCCACAAAATCAAGTTTCAATTTTCAAATTGAGATGTGTTAGTTAGGTTATAAGAGGTTTGTAGTATAGTTAGCAGTTAGTTTATAATTTTATAGTGTCAAGTATGATAGAGTTGTAATTTTGTAATGTAAGTTTAAGTATTAATATTATGATATATTGTATCTAAAAGCAACATGTAATAATTTCAGGTTGTATGAGGCATTTTGTATGATATATTTTAGCCTACGGGCGTGTAATCCAAAAAAAAAATCTGGTTGAAATTCTCTTTCTGGACTCTGGAGTTGAAAATGAGAAAGCAAACATATATAGTGGCTTATAGGCATAGCACAGTCTGTAATGGGTTGAAACCAAAATCAAACGACTAAATCATAAGGCCCCATTGATCGTTGAGTGGTCCAAAACTCCAGATTGAAGTCAAAACCAATAGAAGTATAGAACCAATGACATTGTAACGGAACCGTACAGCGCAGAAATCAACGGAGGCTTCCATAGTACCATAGCACCGCGAAGACCAAGGGTCTGGCACTTTTGTGGGACAAAGTGCTATTTTATTTCAAATTTCAAGCAAGTGTTAAATAAATCTTTCGATATTTGGAATAATACAATAATTTGTTATTTCACTAAATTAACTAATAGGTGGTTTAACGGTTTAACAATTAGTATTTGATTGCGTTGTATTATATTTAGTAATTAATAATATTTTATTATATTATATCATCATGTTTATTATTTAATTTTATTGTTTCTGAATATAACAAATATTATTATGTTATTATTTATTATTATAATTATAATTATTATTATTATTTTATTTTATTTATTATTATTATTATTATTTTATTGGTATTGTAATATTTCATTATTATTATTATTTATTATTTTTTTATTTTTTTATTTTTTTATTTTTTTTATTATTTATTAATATTATAGTATTTCATCATCATTATATTTACTATTATCCCTATTCATTATTATTATTATTTTGTTAGTATTATAATATTTCATCATTATTATCATTTTATTATAATTTATGATGATGATTATTATTATTAACTATTAATATTATTATTATTACTTTTTATTAATATTATCATATTTCATCATTATTATTTATTATTATTCTTATTAATTATTCTTATTTATTCTTATTTATTTATTTTATTAGTATTATAATATTTCATCATTATTATCATAATTATCAACACTTCAACTATTTCAAATGACAAGTGCCAAACAATACTGAATAGTCAAGGATAATCAAGAATACCACTCTTCCAAAATGACACTATTCTAAAAACTATTATACTTTTACCACTATTCTAGTGCTATTCCTTGATTTGCCAAACGAACAATAGACATGAAACTGATTATGTTGCAAGTTGTAACAAACTATACAGAGTTATACTACGGTACTTATCTAACTAAGCACCATATATCTTGTGCTTTCGATTTCATCTCGAATTTTAAATTTAAATGGGCAAGTCAAATCGTTGAAAATATTCTTTATATTATAATCTATTTTGTATATAAAAATTCTAATTTTGTTTACTATTTTATCAAATGGTCAAAATTTCACTTAATTTTATAGGTTGTAAATCATTGGATCAATTCTTTTCACTTATCCGATAACATAGTAAAAAATTCTAAAAAATGAAAATTTTCGTTCCCATTTAGATTTTAGTATGGCCAACATTTTCAACAATTCGGGTCGATCATTTGTATTTTAAAATTTGAGATATGAATCGTAAGCATCTGCAATGTTTTTAAATGTGGTTAATTTTTCCAAGCATGCACAATTCCTTTGCATAGCGCATACGCGTGATACAACCACATATGCATATTCATATGCGGTTCAAATTTACATTATTAGTCATTTGTTATGTATTTAAAATCATTATATATAGAGAGTAAAATTATGGTGCTTGCGCAAGCATTAAACTTCGGTGCTTACAATCACATATATCTCGAATTTTAAAATGCAAATGGTCGATCTAAATCCTTCAAAATGTTGTTCATACTAAAATCTACTTAGGGACAAAAAAAATTCATCCTACAATTTGTTTACTATTTTATTGGATGAATGAAAAATGCATTGATCTAACGATCACATACTTCTCCAATTTAACAATTTTTCGTCTATCAGATAAGATTGTAAATAATTCTTAAAATGGAAAATTTTGTTTCCTAAATGGATTTTAGTACGAATAATATTTTCAACGGTTCGAATTGATCATTTATAGTTTGAAATTCGAAATATGTGATCGCAAGTACCGAACTTACACAAGCACCATAATCTCATTATCTCTCCTTCTTAAGGAGCTTGGATGACAAAACACTCAAGACTCATGATTAACCAAAGTTTTGGACAGATAAGAGGAGAGCCGTCAGATCAAATTGATGCTTCAGCCCTTCTTAAACGATTTTTGGACTTCAACACAACCTTTCACACATAATCGCCACAAAAAATCCTGAAATGTCACTAGAAATGAGGAGATGTCGCTGGCATTTTAAATAAAGAGATGACCCCTTCGTTTTGGATAGATGCAATGTACAAGGACCATTGACATTAATGAGTTATTGTTTACTCATTTCCTCTGTACACCGAACTCATACAAAATAAAGAAAGGAAAGATATAAGGATGTTGCTAGAATTTAAAATAAAGAGGTGATCCCTTCGTTTTGGATATATGTGGTGTACAAGGATCATTGGCATTAATGGATTCTTGTTTACTCATTCTCTATGCACCAGACTCATACAAAATAAAGAAAGGAAAGATATGAGGATGTCGCTGGATTCAAAATGAAGAGGTGATCCCTTTGTTTGGATAGATGTGGTGTACAAGGACCATTGGCATTAATAGGTTCTTGTTTACTCTTTTTCTTTGTGCACGAAACTCAATACAAAATGTCGCTAACTGTACAACCCTGCTATATTATTGTGGAAATGTTGCTAACTGTACAGTCCTGCTAGATTATTGCGTCACGCATGAAGCATGATGTATGACACATGACGCATGACGCATTACGGTGCATGATGCATTACGCATGACGCAAGCCGCAAGATGCATGACGCGTGACGGGAGCCGCATGACGCGTGATGAGAGCCGCATGACGCCTGATGCATGACGCTTTACGACGCATGACGCAAGATGCATGACGGTGCATGACGCAAGACTCACGACGACGCATGACGCATGAAGCATGACACAAGATGCATGACGGTGCATGACGCAAGACTCACAACAACGCATGATGCATGACACAAAACACATGACGCATGACGACGCATGATGCTTGAAGCATGACGCAGGATGCGTGATGCGTGACGCATTGTTCAAGACACTCGCCACATGATGCAAGACGCAAGACGCTTGATGCTTGATACAAGATGCAAGACGCATGATAGATGAAGTAGGATGCATGACACATGACGCTCGCCTCATGCGTCTTGCGTCATGCATCATGCATCTTGGATCATGCGTCGTCATGCGTCATGTATCTTGTGTCTTGCATCATGCCTCATGCCTCATGCCACAAGCCTCATGCCTCATGCGTCATGCGTCATGCAGCGTCTTGCGTCACGCATCATGCGTCATACGTCTTGCTTCTTGCCTCATGCGTATTGCATCATGCCTCATGCCTCATGCGTCTTGCGTCATGCGTCATGCCTCATGCCTCATGCGTCATGCATCAAGCAGCGTCTTGCGTCATGCAACTTGCAGCGCCTTGCGTCATGTGATGCGTCTTGTGCATGCGTGTTGCGTCATCCGTCATGTGTCATGCACAAGCTTTTAAAAAATAGAGTTTAAACTTCAGTTTAACCGGTTTAATGGGAAAAACTTGTCATGGCGTTAAGTTTTCAGGAAAAAAACGTTTTTAACTGGTTTTCTACAGTTTAACGGTTTTAACTCCGTTTTAACTCCGTTTAAACCGTGTAAATCCGTTAAAATCCGTTAAAATCAGGCCGTTTTAACGCCATTTTTTTTTATTTTTTATTTTTTTTAATTTTTTTTTCCTTTGTGTTTTTGCTGGATGCTTACTGTAATGTACTTGGTGATTTGTCAACTTGTTGAATTAATTTAGTTTTTCAATTTTTGTTTACTATTTTATTAACTTGGGATTAGTTATTGTGAGCTTAGTCGGGTAGTTACTAGTGTTATGATGATGTGTTGATTGTTTGGGTACACTGGTCTTCTGTGTTATATTGATGCTGGCATGATATATTATTATGTTGGTACAACTTACGCAATTAGATAGTGGAGGTTATAAAAAATACACATTTCAAAATAAAATACATTCTAAATTCTAATTATTAAACATATCATATAACATCATTCATATTTTTAAACAATGAAAAAGACAGCAATGCTAATAATAATGTTAAATATATTATATAATATATAGTTACATAGAGTCATACATATGACAAAAGTGTGTATGTTTGCATCATAATTTGGTCTAAAATAAATAAATAATAGACAAAAAATGGTTGGCCGTTTTTTAATTTAACTTCCGTATAATTTCGTTTTAACGTTAAACCGTTAAGCGACCACCTCACCGTTAAGGACCGTTAAACGTTTTTTAAAAGCTTGATCATGCATGCGTCTTGCGTCTTGAGCATGCGTGAG
Source organism: Eleocharis quinqueflora (assembly GCA_964058865.1). Taxonomy (NCBI): domain Eukaryota; kingdom Viridiplantae; phylum Streptophyta; class Magnoliopsida; order Poales; family Cyperaceae; genus Eleocharis; species Eleocharis quinqueflora. The sequence goes on from CAXKVX010001394.1 coordinate 63,960, forward strand.
CTGTGATGTCTAGTTTCTTAGAAAGCATTTACCCTCATGTTGTGTGCACACATATTGATGTCTTTAACCAATTCATACTACATGATGAATTTTAAGTCGCCAAAACTAATTTGTACCAGAAACATAAAGTTGTGCACTAAATTTTTCCGGTACTAGTTTCTTTCAGTGTGATTTGTAATTTGATATTGTTTGCCTTCATTTTTCTGATTATTTTTTTATTTTCGTATGTAGAAATAAAAAATATAGCACTTCCAAAAAAATAGGGAATGATACTTTTTACAAGAAAATCGTACTAAGAAAAATTTGAAAGCACTGATTGGACCAGCATATAATTTAGTAAATGTTATGATGTCATGAAATGTGAAGGATCTATTGTCACATGTTTGTTATCATCCGTCATCACACATGCATGAATATGAAGATTAAAAATTAATTGACTCAGTGCTTTAAAATGGAACATCAAAGAAAAGTTTGTATGTAGTTATCCAACGCAAGTATTTTATTCAATGTCAACCAATTCGATCATTAATTTCTACAACCAGCGGGGTCCTCCATAATATAATTTATGTGGATCTCTTCTGTCAGGAAGTGCATTATAACATTCTGGTTTATCAACTATATGTATTAGATCATAAATACTAGGACTATCATAAGCATTGCCTGTACTGTCGAAAAGTTTCAGATCCATCATATATGCTGCTCTATTTTCACATTTCTCAAGAAAATGATCACTACCCATGACAGAACCAGTGTCATTATTTCGATAGGCCACCGAAGAAACCCATTGAACATTAATGGCTTTGTCATCCAAATTACACACAAGTCCTTTTTTCCACCATTCGAGTTTTATGATTGTACCATAATGTTCTCGGTATAAAGTCCAAACTCCCGTAATAGAATCCTACACATATAGTAATATTTATTAATATAAGTCATCATTATATTAAAAAAGGAAGAATTTAGTTTTATGCAGCCAAAACTTTTCAAAAACCCTAATATTTTTACAAAATTTAATAATAAAATAAATGCAAGAAGCAAGCACCAAATAGGCTAACAAGCATAAGTTATAATAATTTTAATCACACCTTCTTTATGGTTATTATGATATAGCGATCTTCTCCATTATATTGAGAAAGTGGAGCTACAACTTCCCCGGGAGTAAAAATCGATTCATTAGCAACAACGAAACCTCCACAATGCATGTTATAGCAGGCAGGATTGTGTCCGGCATAACTCTAACAAAAATAACAAAAACAACAAGTTCAATTAACTTCTTTCTATGTATATGAAGTATAGCAACACGTAATAATCCCCTAAAAAAAGAATAAGTTGTGATTAGACTTACATTCCACGATGTAAAGAATCGCAATTTGTTATTACCATATAAACTGGGAACAACCTGTCAATAAAAAAAAGGGTGAATATTAGCAGACCATGGAGAGGTGCAAACGATACAAGGATCATACACACTGCTCAAAACAGACATAGGGACTGCACATTTCAATTATCATATTTTGTCACTCCTTGTTTCTTTTTTACTTGTTTAACTTTTTTTTTTATCTTTTTCAACCTTTTGACTCTCTCCAATTTTCTCTTTCTTTTCTATTTTCTTTAAACAGTTTCTTCCTGGTGACATCCAATTATTGGTTGGAAGCCTCAGGAAGAACTTTGTAAAAAAATTCAATAATATAAAACGGGGGACTTAATAGCCTCACCTTGTTCACCAAAAAAAATATTAGTATAATTCAATAGTGGAAAGGGCATGTCATTGTTTGAAGCAATTCATAAATATATACTTTAATCTATCTTTATATCTTAATACAATTGTTATCGGTATACTATCAATCCCAAATAAATAGGCGTTATTATATATATTCACAAAACAATTGTATTAATATATTATATTATTACTAATTGAAACTTGGCCATTTACATTAGGTTATGGTTACTAGGAGTCAAACATAGAGGAAAAAACCTCATATATTTGATTATTTCAAATGAACATCGTTAATAGCAGTAACATGATAACATTATTAAATGCTAATACAACAATGGTTAAAAGTATTTTATAAAATTATGCACCCTTGATGTTTTACATATTAATTTGAACTGAACAATTTTGGTATTTCCGAAATGGATTCCTTTTCACTCTTCATATGTCAAAATTATAACTATGACATATAGACAAATATTTTATGTTCAAGTAATTGATAATATAATATTACTATATTTTCAAATAATTAATAAGAAAAAGTGCAATATTTTATTTGGTAAAAGAAAATTAAATATATTTCTATTATATTTTGCAAAAGAATATAAAGAAGACATCAATCCAAAATTATCTTACATACATGAAATTCTGTTTTTATCAGAGCATAGCGGTCGTCATTTTTATTTAACAGAATCATTGATACTTCATAGCTAGAATTAGGGTTCATGTCAGGAACGCCCCATGCACTAATCTTGGCTTGAGCGCCATAAAATTCTCCAATATTTGTTCGATATCCAGCACCCTAAAGAGAAAAAAAAGATATTTAAATAAGCAAAACAATGAGGAAAGAGTATGTGGTAGCAACAAATTGGAGTTGTATCTTACTTGATATATATAGCCGACCGTAATTTTGTAGGACAAGAACAACAAAAGAATTATATATTTGATGGCCATCGAAAAATAGATGCATCAAACCACAATATTAGTTTGGGTTTATATAGGAAAATAATTACTATCTCGGATAATTTTTATTGCTTGATTTTGATTTATTCTTATTTACCAACTCACACAAATTATGAGGATACAGTCGTGCATTAATTCGTGTTAATTGAATGTTCTCACTCAACAAATTCCTTATAAGCGTGCCCTATTCTTTGTACACATAATTTCATTGATGCGTCATCTGTAATAATAATAATAATAATAATAATAATAATAATAATAATAATATAAAGACTAAAAGACTAAGAACCTTAATCGTTGATGAACATGTAGGCAATAATGTGTTGATCCTCACCGTCCATTGTATGCAGTAAGAGTTTTGACCGTTGACACATCAGCAGAGAGAATTTGTAGGAATCTATTGGAGGATGGAAAAATTAGACACCGGTATAATTTTTATGATTGGATAAGTATAGAGGTAGAAGAGATCAAGAGATCCAGTGCATAATTTAATCTAATCTAATATACTCATGTCTCATCATATGAGTTACTGTTTATTTCTACGGTAAAAACACTGTTAATTATATTTTAAAATTTCTCCTTGTTCGCAATGTTCTCGTTAGAAACACTGTTCATGCTACAGTAAAAACACTGTTGATCATATTTTAAAATGTCTCCTGTTTCGCACTGTTTTCGGTACAATATATTTACTGTTCATCATTTTTTTTAACCGGAATTTTTTTAAAAAAAATTATTATTATAATATGAAAATTTAAAATTTAATTTTTTCGCGCAGAGCGCGAGTCGAAACGCTACTGAATAATAAATTTCCACCATATCTTTCTTCCTGCTTTTTGATCCAAACATACACCGACACGTCCTGATAGAAGATAGGAGCAAGGGGTAGAATCCAATGAGAAATAAAATAATAAAATTTCCACCATATCTTTTTTCTTCTTTTGAGTTTTGACTGATTTGGTTCATCTGTTTTAGATTAATTAAGCGGCAGTATATGGTAAAAAAAAATTGCATCAAGCAAAAGCAAAAGGGATTGATTAAGTGGATCTCTAACTCTTTGTATTTCGTCGGAGTATTTTAATTAATTTTCTAAAAGGGAAAAGTTAAATAATCAAACGCTTTTGAAAAAACGGAAAGTCAAACAATCAAAACAGATAAAAAATGAAAAGTTGAACTGTGCGCATTATTCTGAACGTTTTCGTCCTACACACTATTAAAAATGCTTTCAAAGGATGAATAGATATAGACTAAATAAAATAAGTGTTCAGACTAAATAAAACATGTGTTCAGACTAAATAAAAAGATGTTCAGACTAGTTTTTCAAGTATGTTTTTGCACTTCTTCAAGGCAGTTCTGCACAAAAAAAATGAGGCACAGACTAAATAAAATAGGTGTTCGGACTAAATAAAAATGTGTTGAGACTAAAAAAAGGTATTCATACTAGTTGTTTCAAGTCTGTTTTGCACAAAAAGAGACAAACTAAACAAATCAGGTGTTCATACTGAATAAAACAGGTGTTCAAACTAGTTGAAAGAGGTGTTCATACTAACTGTTTCAAGTCTTTTTTTGCACTGTTTTATGTATGTTTTGCACAAAATTCATGGAGTGCTAACTAAATAAAATAAGTGTTCAGACTAAATATAACATGTTTTCATAATAGCTGTTTCAAATATGTTTTTTGCACTGTTTCAAGCATTCTTTAGAAAAAAATTGAGCAAAAAAAATGCAAAACAACTAAAAAAATGTGATTGCAAGTTTAAGAAGCATTTTTGGGGTCAAAACAACATCGTTACTAGGTTACACCCCGATAAAGTGTGTATGTCGTGTCGTGTCATTTTCGAAAAGTGCTCATACGAGCGAATCGAAGTAACGAGTCAAAAGTTACGTCCATGCGAAGATCAAACGTTATTTTGTGCTCATATTAACTAAGATATGATCATACTAGCTCAAACTTAATACAACATGTGTTCAGACTAAATACGACACGTGTTCAGACTAAATAAAACAGGTATTCAGACTAAATAAAACATGTGTTCATACTAGTTATTTCATGTATGTTTTTTGCACTATTTCAAGTCCGTTATGCTAAAAAATGAGGCACAAACTAAATAAAAAAAGGTGTTCAGACTAAATAAAAAGATGTTCAGACTAAATAAAATAAGTGTTCAGACTAGTCGTTTCAATTCTCTTTTTTTGCACCGTTTAAAGTTTATTTTGTACAGAAATAGTGTGCATACTAAATAAAAATAGTACGCATACTAACTAAGGTTATGGTCATACTAACTCCTCTAATGATCATACTAACACTTTTTGTGTTGATACTAATTCATGTGTGTTGATATCAGGGTCTCAAGTGGTGATACTAGCATGTTTGATGTTGATACTAATTCATTCGTTGTTGATATTGATGCCTCAAGTTGTGATACTATTAGATTTTATTGTTGATACTAATCCTTTGGTGTTGATGTGGCTAGCTCAAGTGATGATACTATCATTTTTTTGTTGTTGATACCAATACATTTTTATTGATATCATTGCCTCAAATGGTGATACTAGCAATTCTGGTGTTGATACTAATTTCTTTTCTCTTATTATTGATGCTAATTATGGGTCCCACCCGTAAAGTTTAATGAGACACAATCTTTCGACCGCTTTTGTTTTATTTTGAATAGACTTGGGTTTCATGAGCTAGAGATTTGATTCTTATCACCCAAAATCACGTACGCCTAGCGTAGATATGAAATTCAAAAATAGAATTTTTTTGTCTTATTCGAGGTACGAATATGAAGTATGTGACCCCGGGTACTGAAATAATTTCTCTTAATAAAAATATGTTATTTGCATACTTAAGATTATAAATTTTATTAGTGTTATTCAAAAACTAAAATATAAATGTATGAATTCATAATATTCTAATCATATATAAAATTTAATATTCATACAGTTATTCTCCTTTAATCCGATTAAAGATTTAAAGGATCAATAATTAAATAAGGATTAATAGAAAATATGTATGTGTTTGTGAAATACTACAGTACAAAAAGTCAATCACACTAAAAAATTTGCAGAAAATTCTCTCAGAGTGTCACTTAAAACAAATATTATATTTGTGACTTGAGATGTAGCGTAAATTAATCACTAATATTTCGAATGGTTCAAACTTAGTGCAAATGATTCACTCAAATTAAAAAAGTATGTTATTAAAATTTTAGGGTCCGGTTGGCAAATCAAGGAATAGCGTTAGAAGAGTGGAATTAGAATAGTAAAAATAAAATAATGTGATTTTGGAAGAGTGGTATTCTTGACTATTCTGAAGAGGAAAATTGTCGTTTGACAAGTGTCAATTGGAATAGTAGAAATATTGATAATTATGATAATAATAATGATTATGATATAATCTATAGTAATGATAACAATAATAAACTAAATAATATAATAAATTAATTATAATATGCATTATTTTTCAAAATAAATAAAAATAATAAAATTGACGATAATAACAATAATAATAACTACAATAATTAATAACTAATAACACAATAGTAATAATTATAATATAAAAATTAATAATTATTATTTTAAAATAATAAAATACTAATAAAGTAAAGATACAATATAATATAATAATATTAATAACGTAATAATACTAATTAAGTAAATAGTACATTAAAATATTATTAATTATTAAATATAATATAACATAATCAAATAATAATGCTAATTATAGTAATAATAATAACAATAATATAAAAATTATATAATATGCATTATTTTAAAATAATAATAATAATAATTATTATTATTAGTAATAATTAATATTATTTTATAATATGGATAATATAATAATATTAATATAAGTATCTAATATACTAAAATATTGTTAATTACAAATATAATACAACATAATCAAATAATAATGATAATAATAACAATAATATAAAAATTATAATAATTTGCATTATTTTAAAATAATAATAATTAATAGTAATTATTAATATTATTTTAATAATAAAGATAATATAATAATATTAATAATAAAAATATTATTATTATTAATAATAAAAATATTATTATTATTAATAATATTATTATATATAATATTATTATATATAATATACTAAAATATTATTAATTACAAATATAATACAATATAATCAAATAATAATGATAATTATTTTAATAATAATAATAATAATCTTAAATTATCATAATACGCATTTTAAAATATTAAAATAATAATTATAATTAATAGTAATTATTAATATTATTTTCGTAATAAAGATAATATAATAATATTAATATTAATAATAAAGTACATATTATATATTAATTTGATAATTACATTGCAAATTTGGTTGGTTAGTCATACGGAACAGTGTATTCCGGTATTCCATCTATATGGTGGTATACCGGAATAGCCTATTTTACCACTATTTTATTCTTTCAAAACATGTTTTGCAACCCTCTCATGTTGGAATAGAGCTCTATTTCGGTATTCCTTGTGTGCCAAACGGACCCTTAATGAATCTCCTTTTTAGTAAACCCTCATTTTTTTCCTTGATGCAAATTCTTTTCCACCATATACTGCCGTTAGATCTAAAACAGATGAACCAAATCAATCAAAAGAAGAAAAAAGATACGGTGGAAGCAGTGTTTTAAAAAGCGGAATGCGCTCGATGGACGGAAATGATACCGTCAAGCGACTAATCATTATGCGGTTGATTAATCGAATTTTTGCGGACGATTTATCTTTCAAGTTTTAATATATAACAATATTAATAATTCAATAAAAAAATTACTTTATATTTAATATATACTATTAACTAATTTATCTTAAGAAATAATAAAAGTATGAATTAATAATATTTTAACATTTTTAAAGTTATAGTATACACATATTTATTATATTTTATTAATTTCAAAGATTAATTGACTAATTAATCAAATTTTGAAGGCTAATTAATTAGTTTAACAAATAATTAAAAAGCATATTTTTTGGTCGACTAATTATTTTTATTTGAAAAACGAATATACTCTATACGTAACGATTTACCTACCGTCAACGACTAATCGAACAATTAATCAGCCTTAACGATCGTTTTTCAAAACATTGGATGGAACTTGGAAGAAAGATATGGTGGATCCCACCTCTAATTTAGATCTTGATGTGACTGTATATATTTAAAAAAAAAAGATATGGTGGAAATTTATTATTCATTATGCACTGGATGATCTGCCCCACCAGTATTATCACCTATGAAAAAAAAACTTCCTACAATCAAGATTCCGTGGGACCCGCATCAACAAGAGAGTGGGTAAAATTACGGGACAAAATTCGGGAGTTCTTTAGAAGTGTCCTTGACATTAATTATAATCGTTGTCAATGGTCAAACCTCTTCTACACTTATCATCAAATTTTTCCATCCTCCAATAGCTTCCCACAAATTCTCTCTGCTGATGTGTCAATGGTCAAAAGTCTAACGAGGCATACAATGGACGGTGAGGATCAACTCATTATTGCTTACATGTTCATCTACGATTAAGGTTCTTAGTCTTTTTGTCTTTATATTATTATTATTATTACTATTATTATTATTATTATTACAGATGACGCATCAATGAAATTATGTGTACAAAGAATAGGGCACACTTATAAGGAGTTTGTTGAGTGATAACATTCAATTAACACGAATTAATGCACAACTGTATCCTCAAAATTTGTGTGAGTTGATAAATAGCAATAAATCAAAATCAAGCATTAATTTTTTTCCGAGATAGTAATTATTTTCCTATATAAACCCAATCTAATATTGTGGTTTGATACATCTATTTTTCGATGGCCATCAAATATATAATCCTTTTGTTGTTCTTGTCCTACAAAATTACGAACGGTTATATATATCAAGTAAGATACAACTCTATTTTGTTGTAACAACATACTATATTTTCTCATATCGATTTACCTATTTAATTTTTATTTTTTTTTGTAATTCTCTAGGGTGCTGGATATCGAACAAATATTGGAAAATATTATGGAGCTCAAGCTAAAATTGGTGCATGGGGAATTAGTGACATGCATCCTAATTCTAGCTATGAAGTCTCAATAATTCTTACAAACAAGAATGGCAATGGCGATGCTATGATAAAAACAGAATTTCATGTATGTAAGATAGTTTTCGATTTATATCTTCTTTATTTTCTCTTTGCAAAATATAATAAAAATGTATTGAATTTCTTTTACCAAATAAAATATGGCAAAATTTTGGGTACTCTAAAAAATACATATATATGTCGTTCAATTCATCGAGATTGGTAAAATGTGATTTTTTGAAAAACGTACCAAAAGTTAAAGTGAAGCATTTTTTACCAATCCCAATGAATTGAACGGTCTATATAAGCTATAGTATGCAGTCTAACAATCTTTTGAAATATCCAAGTTTTTGCCAATGTCGCACATTGACAAGATTTCTCACCATATAAAATAAAGAAAAAAGTTTATCTTGAGGCTCATGCATGTATATTTTGAACTATTATTTCATATATGATGTGTGAAAAGAAATCCATTTTAGAAATACTAAAGTTGTTCACTTGAAATATAATATATAAAACTCAATATATATCAAGCGGTTGCAAGATTTATAAAATACTTTAGCAATGGTTGTATTATTATTTAATAGCGTTGTCATGTTACTGCTATTTATCAATGTTCATTTAGAACAATCAAATATGTGAGAATTGTTTTCTATATGTTTAACTATTGTAACCTATCGTAATTAATGACCAACTTTCATAGTAATAATATAATATATTTTAATACAATTGTTTTGTAATTATAATATCCACCATTTATTTGGGTTTTGTATCTGGTATACCAATAACAATTGTATCAATATATAATGATAGATTAAAGTATACATATATGAAATTATGAATTACTTCAAAAAATAACATGCTCTTCCCACTATTGACCTATAGTAATATTTACTATTGACATATACTAATATTTTTTTATTGGCAGGTTCTTCCTAGTTTATATGGTAATAACAAATTACGGTTCTTTACAGCATGGAGTGTAAGTCTAATCATCAGCTATTCTTTTTTTAGAGGATTATTACTAGTTTCTATATTTTATATACATAGACAGAAATTATTTGACTTGATGTTTATTTTTATTTTTCTTAGAGTGATGCTGCTCGCAGTCATGCATGCTTTAACATGGATTGTGGGGGTTTCGTTGTTGCTAATAAATCGTTTTTTATTCCGGGTCAAGTTGTCGGTCCACTTTCTCAGTATAATGAAAAAGATCGCTATATTACAATATTCATAAAAAAGGTGATATTAAAATAAGTACAACTTATGCTTGTTAGCCTATTTGCTGGTTGCTTCTTCTTTTATTTTATTATTAAATTTTGTAAAAGAATTAAAATTTTGAAAAGTTTCACCTGCCTAAAATTAAATTCTTTATTTTTATCTAATTATATGACTTATACTAATAAATATATTACTATATGTGTAGGATCCAGTTACGAAATTTTGGACTTTATACCGAGAACATTATGGTACATTTTTAAAGCTCGAATGGTGGAAAAAGGGACTGATGGGAAATTTGGATCAGAAAGCCATTAAAGTACAATGGCTTGGTGCTGTGACCTATCAAAATAATGACGCTGGTCCTATCATGGCTAGCGGTCATTTTCCCGAGAAAGGTGATAAAAAAGCAGCATACATGATGGACCTCAAACTTTTCGATCCTATAGGCAATTCTTATGAAAGCCCTGAAATTTCAGATCTAATACCTATAATTGATAAACCAAAATGCTACAATGCAATTCCTGACAAAAAAGATCTCCATAAATTCTATTATGGAGGACCTGCTGGCTGTAAAAATTATTGATCGAATTGATTAAGCAGAATACCATTAATTAAATAAAATGTTTGTGTTCAATAACTACATCTAAACTTTTCATTATGTTCCATTTTAAACCTCTAGGTTAATTAATTTTTAATTTTCATATTCATGCATGTGTGATGAGAACAAGTAGGTGACAATGGATCCTTCGTGTTTCATGACATCATAATATTTATATATTAAAATAGTAAATTTTGTTATGGATCAAAATTAACTTAATTATACTATTATTGATGCAAAATCAATTTGATTGCACAATTATTGATAACGATCAATGATTAATTGATTTGAGTTTAAATTTTTTTTGTCCACTCATTAAAATATATCACTAATCCAATCAGTCCTTTCAAATTTTCCTTCGTTACGTATAGTAAGATTTTCTTGTAAAAAGCCATTCACTATTTTTCTGTGAGCAGTACTATATTTCAAACTTCTACCTACAAATGAAAAATATATCAGAAAAATGAAGGCAGCCAATAACAAATTATAAACGACACCAAATGAAACTAGTACAATGATAACTTAGTGCAAAACTTTATGTTAATTTCCGGCACAAATTGATTTGGTGACTTCAAAATCTTACATGAAGTATGAATTGGTTAAAGACATCAATATATATGCACACAACATGAGGGAAAATGTTTTCTGTGAACAAAAGTTATTGTATCATTAAGAATTATTGCACATTATGTAATAATTATAAACATTAACTTTTAATGATTCTAAATGAGAAATTGCATTGTTAAATAACTGATTTGGTTTTGGATACTTGAAATTTTGGTTTTTTTTTAAATTAAGGATTTGATAGCTTAAGTGCATTGTAATATTTTTCACATTATCATCATTATGTTTATTTAGGGCTTGATCAACCTTCCATTTGAGCAATTTTAGCTCCAGTGAGTATTGGTTGTTATCAGTTTAACAAAATTGAGTATTTCATTACATGTGTTATTTAGCACTTAACATACTGAGCGAGTCCTTTCAAGTGTACTGAAACTCTTAGTTATGCTATTTAAGTATTTAGAACTTCTGATAAATGTTCTGTCAAGAATTTGAAAATACTGCTGTTTAGATTACCATATATCTTTTACTTTGGAAGAGATCTTTTTTTGGTTTTTCTTTATTACTATCTTTTGGTCACATGTGGGATCCATTGTCAGAAGCTCAACTGTAACCTTCTAGTTCACGTTTGGAAACAAAGATGCTGAGGGAGCTGGCATTTACGGAGCCAGGGTAGAGATGATTTCGACCCACCGGAAATACATATATGATAATTTTTTAAAGGTGTGAATTTTAGCATGTATGACACCTTGATCGGAACAACCCATCAGAAACTTTTGCTAGAATTCAATAGAGTTGATATGGGAAGAATTGATTTCGAATTGAAGTTTTTGATAGGTATGTAAAAGAGACAGGGAAGAACTTACTGCGAGTTTCTAAAGCACTTATTTGAAAAATATATTCATTTTAGAGTCGACTCTAGCCGAGTCTAACTGAAATTGGAAAATATCATGCTTCAACACTAAAGAAAGTATATGACAAGTTGGTTCAGGCACCAATATAGTCTCAACAGTTGGTTATTAGTCTCGATCTGTATGCACAAGGCATATCATAGATATAAGGTTCAATATGACAATATTTCATGCTACTGTAAATTTCTAAACCACAAGTCTTTTGTCCTTAATTTCAGTCTAATTATTAAATCACAAGTCTAATTACCATTTCTTCAATTAGTAAAGAGGTATTGGGTCTGAAAATTACTATTGGGTAGATAAAAACTATACTGTTTTCCTGTTGGAAACTAATAACTATTAGTAAGAGAATTGATATGAACTGAAGAGATTGATGGTACACAAACACTGCTGTTGGAAGCTAATAACTATTGTTTTGCTTTTCTGCTGGTACACAAACACTGCTATTACCAGTATTGAATCCATTTCTTGCGGGCAGGGGCGGATCCAGAGACTTTTTAAGCCCGATCACAATTGAGCCCGAGCACTGAGGTTGAGATCAAGCCCGGACACAAACCCGCTAATCCACTAATATCATTAAAAACTCATTTTTTCACTACCAAAATAACTAAAAATACACTAAAATTCGCATTTTTTTTTAAATCAAGCCCGGGCAAAGCATAGGTCCGCCACTGCTTAAGGGTTTATGGTAAAACTATTGTAGTTAAAAAGACAAACAAAAGGATAAATGAACCTCAACATGTTTGAATATAGGCAACTTAATTAGAAGGCAGTAGGATTGTATAATCTCTTCTATACCTCTGATGTTGACTTCTCCTGATTTGCAGACCTTGCACTCTCCTCGCCTGAATATTACTATATTGAGGGACAAGGATCTCTTCTCCAGTTATGAAGTGGCGATTATCTCAAGGTGATGATTTATGATTCAGTCCCTCATCTTTTAGCTTGAATTCCTTAGATCCCAATGCATTAGATCTTTATAAATACTCCTTTATTTTTACATTTTTTACCTATATATTTCTTTATTTCTTCTTCTTCTTCTTCTGGCGATAATATCTCTTCTGTTGTTGTTGCTTTCCTTGAAGACGAACTTCACCATCTTTCTACTTCTTCCGTTCACTACTCTTCTGATTAGCTAATCATCTTTATCTTTTTATCTATTTTTCTCCATATTTTGCTTTTGCTGGTATTGTCTCCACTATTTTGGCTTCACCAAATTACAATCATCCTTCCCTAGCTGTAGAGGCAATAGACGTTAGCATAGACCTTCCTGATTCTTGGCAAAACTGTAGAGGTAAGAGTACATGATAGTTGGCTCTGCCACTCCTACTATCAGCATTGGTTGCCCCTCAATTAAAGAATGAATGATGCCGCATATTACTGCTGATGTCGTGGTCTCCACTGTGATCAAATTCCATTAGTTTAATTACTTAGTTGCTCCCCAAAGGCAATGACAGGAAAGGCTGAGGCGAAGAAGATGTACATAAATGATTCCTTATGTTTTTCGAAATTTAATTAACTCTTACTGCAATAAATGATTCCCCTGCATTGTACAAAGGATCTTCGGAATACCAGTGACAACTGCATTTCAAGGCAATGGTCGGATTGGATAATTGATGTTGTAATAATGTATTTCATTGTACTTAAATGGTCTATTGTCCGACAAAGGGCTATCTATATCCCCTTCCTCTATTGTAAAAGACATCTCTTACTCGCCATCAGTTAGCCACTCAGATAATAAACTTCGAATTTCCTTATTGTTATCTTTCACATAAAACTTTTCAACTTTGATTAGAGGAAAAATGCTTCATTCATTTGGAAGTCTTATCCAAAGATCGCACCTATGAGAATTCAATGAGAAGATCGCTCGAGAGTTCATTCAAAGGATCGTTTAAAAGCTCACTCAAGATCTCATCTAGATGTTTGTTTGAAGTCTTGCTTGGAAGATCGTTTAGAATTTCACTCGAGGAGTCGCTTGAGAGCTCGTTTAAAGCTCAGCTTGACAACTCGTTCGCGAATTCATTTAGATATTTTCTTGAGGGCTCATCTGAAGATGATAATCCCGTTCTTCCTAAAGAAGAAGGCATTTCAAAAGCTTAAACTTCTATATTCATATTGACTATAGAAGTTCGAGGTCTGATGATATGACTTCACTTCGTGGGCCTTCAGCCTTCGACCCGAATGTGTGTGAAGACCCGCAACAAATTCATTCTCTCAATCTCGACGTACGATCCTTTGAGTGAAGCCTTCCGCCCTTCAATACAGAGGAATCATTTATTGCAGCGAGAGTTAATTATATTCGGAAGTGAAGCCTTTGTTGTGGACTTTGTTGTGAGCCTTCTGACACATTCACGTCGAAGGTTGAAGGTTCATTAAGTAGGGTCGTATCAATTATTATTATTATTAGACGTACGCTTGCACTCTACGCGAAAAAGTTAAATTTTAAATTTTCGTATTACAATAATAAAATTATAATAAATTGTTTAAATAATAAAAAATAAAAAAGCAGCTGCAAAAAAATTTGCTACAGTGAAAACACTATTTATTCTGTAACAACTATGTTCAACCTTTATATATGTAAGATTATTGTTACTACTATTATTGGTATTATTGTTATATTTATTATTATTACTATTATTATTATTATAATTATTATATAGATGACACATCAATGAAATTACGGGTACAAATATTAAGGTGCGTTTATAAGGATCCGAATCAATCTGTACAGAGGTAATATTCAATGAAATAAATAATATTCAATTAACACGAATTAATGCACGTACAGTTGTATCCTAAAAATTTGTGTAAATAAGTAAATAGCAATAAATTAAAATCGGAGCAATAAAAACTATCCATAATAGTAATGAATTTTCTTATATAATCCCAAACCAATATTTTGGTTGGTTCGTCTATTTTTCTAATGGCTGTCAATAGAATATTCCTTCTGTTGTTGTTTTCTTACAAAATTACAGCTGAATATATATATCAAGTAAGATACAGATATATTTTGTTGCTACAACATATTATTTATGTATCATATCGTTTTATTTATCTGAATTTTTTTTTTCAATTCTCTAGGGGGCTGGATATCAAACAGACATTGGAGAATATTATGGAGCTCAGGCCAAGATTAGTGCATGGGGTGTCTCTGACATGAAACCTAATTCTAGCTGTGAAGTGTCAATAGTTCTTATAAATAAGAATGACGACCGCTATACTGTAATAAAATCAGGATTTCATGTATGTAAGATAATTTTGGATTGATTTCTTCTTTATATTATTTTGCAAAATAAGATAGGAATATATTAATTTTTCATTTACCAAATAAAATACTGCCCTTTGCCTTTTCAAGTAACATTATATCATTAATCACTTGAACATAATATTAGCATCTATATCATACATACAACTATAATTTGTCATCATGCCACCACACAAAATGGCATATGAAGTGCTTAATTCGTTGGTACATTGTATTTACTTTGTGCGCCATTGATTAATTTAGATGGCTAATGACCAATTAATTCAATGAAAAAGAGAGAGCATTTTGTACATCGATCATACCGCACACACAAACACATAGGGGTGTCAAAACGCAGCAAAATATTTTGTTGTTTCGTTTCGCTCGAACGAAACGTAAACACAATAGGTTTTTGTTTCGTTTTAGAAACGAAATGTTAAATGAAAATGAAATCTCTTTCGTTATGTTATAATTTTCACAAAATTTCACGTTTCATGCTGAATGAAACATTAAACGCAAAAAGTTGTTTCGTGGACCAACGAAACATAAATGAAACGACACTATTTCGTACCTGTCTCACAGGCACATCAATCTTCAGCAAGCAAAAGAACGACTCCAGGAGCTGCTTCCAGGCCCACGGTCGCTGTCTCAACAAGAGGCATTCATGCTACTCCACAACAGAAACCTCACACATCAAGAGGATGTGCTTCGCTGGAACCTCAACACCACAGGAGATTTCACTGTTAAATCTGCCTATGCAGTCCTGGTGCAAGGTGGAAAGATGCGTTCTCCGATAAAAAGCATCTGGAAGGCCAAAGCGAGCCCGTCAATACGTCTCTTTGCTTTCCTGCTCATACACAACAGACTTCTCACGCAACAAGTAATGCAGAGAAGACTTCACCTTCCAACAGGGATGCGCCATGTGTGCAAGTACTGAACTAGAAACAGATATGCACTTATTCTTTAGCTGTTCATGCGCGGCGCAAGTATGGACAAACCTATCTGCAAATCTCAGGCTCCAAATGCCGCAGCCGACGGATAGCATCCTACAAACCTACATGAACTTCCTAAGTCCAAACACTGCGTCACAAAACAATGCACAAGTATGCTTCATGGTATCGACATGGCATCTGTGGAGGGAAAGGAATGCCAGACTGTTCAGAGCTGAAATTGCAAGTATGCAACGGGTCACAGAGAAGATTTTGTTCGATATTAGCATGTGCCTACAACACTGCTAGGGAGAAAATAGATGGAGATAGAATGTAATAGGTGCTTGGTTTCTTTGGGCTTTCGTTTTTGAATTTACAACTGGCAGCTGCTGCCGGTCATGATCGAAAAAAAAAAAGACATCCCTAAACACACATTAGTTTCAAGTGTCAAATAGCACGTAATTCCTCCTGAGAGGATTTTCCACCATATATATTTAGGGGAAAAAGTAATTATCCTGAGCAGGCATTTAAGAAATCCATTTAAGAAATACTTGAGTGGTTCTCTGTTGGAATCGGATATGTAACACTAAATATCAAAATTGCATAAAAGTAATAAAGTATAGCTTAAAAGTGGAGGTCGAGAAAGCGAGCAAGAGCGAAAGAGAGGCAATCGCTAGAAACTCTAGGCGGGGAGGTAACCGGACGGGATTGCAGAGGGTCGGATCAAGGTCGGACGAGATCGGAATTTGAAAGAGACGGATAAATAAGAGCCTATATTTTTAAAACGAATCCGATCCTTTTAAGATCCGGCCTTTATAAGATTCGGTCTTTTCAAAATCTTACTAAGAGTCGAATTAGGACCAGATCTGACAGAGACTTTACAGGGATCAGACTGGAGGCCGAGGGTTTATGGCATATACTAGAGGTCGACTTTCTCTTCTCCCACTTTTATGGTCCGGGCATTGATCTGACAGAGCACTGATCTGGTGATCTGCTGATGCTCCTGTCCCAAATGAAGTTGATTGAGGTGATCTGATTGAATTGATTGAGTTGTTGATCTGATTGAGCTAATTGAGAGTGAACTCATTGAGAGGAGGCGATTATCAGAGAGGGTTGTAGCACTGGTGCCTATGTTGGTTCTCACTAGGGTATGCACGAATTGGTTCTGTGTTTTGAACATTGTTTGAATGAAAAGAGTACAGGGATGGATTTCACTCGAGGGACTAGGTTGAACCTATCCATGTGCCTGATCCTGACAATCTGACACGGTGTTTGAGGGATCTCAAGCAGTTAGAAATGCGACAGATTTGAGAAATGCGATATATGATTTTTGGATGATGGTTTTCTGGTATGGAGGGGGTATTGATCAAGTTAGATAGTGATTAGTTACAGGGAATAGAGGTGATTGATATGGCTCGTGTTTGTCGAGGATGATGAGTGTGTTTGTCGATTTGTTCATGGATGTGTGAGAAAGCGGACTAAACTCCGACGAAGACGATCCGAGGATTGTGCCTGTGTGATCTTGAGACGGGTTCTGCTCGAGTTTGTGTGCGACAGATGGCTAAACAACGACGACGGTTATTGGCAGAGGCACAAAAAACTTTACTGATATATACGAGGTATGTCGATAACCAGGGTACTGTTGTGGAGCTGGGGGCAATTGGCCAATGGTAATAGAGAGATGTGGCCTTGATCAAAGGATATCAGTCAATCATATCAGTGCTTTGGAGATTATGAAGATAAATATGCCATGGATGTTAGTTTTGAAATATGATACATAGAACTATTCATGTGTTGAGTTTTATTACTTATTTTGTTAGGGGCTGATCAGCAAATGCTTGGCAAACTCATCTAGCATAGTTTATTTTATGGGATGATGATATTTGCCTATCTAGTGAAATTTAGATAGTAATTTTAGATAGAAGTATAGACATATAGAAAACAATGAATTGATTGGTCTTATATGTTTTGGAGGCTCTGTTTGTATACTATGTTTTGTTAGTAAATTGAAATGATGAGCGTTTTCCATTTATTTCAAAAAATAATGATGATAAAGTACTATATCGATTGTATTAGTATTTAATAGTGTTCTCATATTACTGCTATTACCCAATTTCATTTGGAACTGTCAAATATATGAGATTATTTCATCCAATTTTGACTACGTCTAAGTACCGTAACCAATTGTAAACGGCCGCCAACATTCAATTAGTAGTAATATATTTTAATAATATGAATGTTTTCCGAATACAATAATTAAACCCAATTTATTTGTGATTAAAGTATAAATACATACTTTTATGAATTACTTCAAACAATGACATGCCCTTTTCATTATTGAGTTATACTAATATTTTATTAATGACAGGTTGTTCCCAGATTATATGGTAATAATAAATTGCGGTTCTTTACATCGTGGAATGTAAGTCCATTATCATGAGATATATATTTCTTTTCAAGGGAATAAAATGAGTTCCTATATTTCATATACATATGAATAAATAAATTGGACTTGATGTGTTGTTATTTCTTAGAGTGATGCCACACGCAGTCCTGCATGCTTCAACATGGATTGTGGAGGTTTTGTTGTTGCTAATCGGTCATTATTTATTCCCGGTCAAGTTGTAGCTCCGCTTTCTCAGTATGAGGGAGAAGATCGCTATATCACAATAATTATAAAAAAAGGTAAATTTTTTTTCAAAAAAAAACTCTTATTATAATTTTAAAATTATGCTTGTTAGCTTATTTGGTGGTTGTTGCTCGTGTTTATTTTATAACTATATTTTGTAAAAGAATTATTGTTTTTGAGAAGTGTCTGCATGTAGTTGTCTAAAATTAAAATCGTGATTTTCTTAAATAAGTATGTTTTGTAATAATAAATACTATCATATGTGTAGGATTCTGTTTCGGGGTTTTGGACTTTATACAGAGAATATTATGGTACAATCTTAAAACTCGGATGGTGGCAAAAAGGACTTGTGGGAAATTTGGATGAAAAAACAATTAGTGTTGCATGGGTTGGTGCTGCAATCTATTTAAGAAATGAACCTGGTCCTGTTATGGGAAGTGGTCATTTTCCCGAAGAAGGTGAAAATAAAGCAGCATATGTGATAGATCTCAAACTTTTCGATAGTGCAGGCAATGCTTATGACAGCCCCAAAATCTCTGATTTAATAAATATAGTTGATAAACCAAAATGCTACAATGCACTTCCTGACAAAAAAGATCGTCATAATTTTTTTTATGGTGGACCTGCTGGTTGTATATATGGTTGAGCGAATTGGTTAACCGAATATTAAATAAAATGCTTGTGTTGGATAATTGCAGCTAAACTTTACTTTAATTTTTCATTAAATCATTGGGTTAATGAATTGTTATTCTCTATATACGTGTGAACAGAAAAAGTTGGTCACAATAAATCCTTCGTGTTTCATAACATCATAACATTTATCAAAATATATGCATCGTTCCATAGTGCTTTCCAATTTTTCTTTGGTACGTACAGGGGTCGAGGTGCCCCCATTTTTTTTGGAAAATTTTATCTTGTATATTTACATAATTCGACAATTTTTAAAAAATATGTTTATAATTTGAAAATGTATTTTATTTTGTCTTTTATGAAAAAAGATTATAAATTTTATCTCTCTCTGACAGAAATTCTGAATCCGTTTCTGAATGTAGTACGTTCTATTGGTAAGAATTCATTCATTTTTTTTCCTGAGAGATACTATAAACTTGGTCGTGCAACAAAATAATCAGAAAAATAAAGCCAAACAATAACAAATAGTAAATGAGATCTAAAAATCAAAATTCGTTCACAGTTCAAATTTCATTCACAGTTCAAATTGTTATACTTTATTGATTATGCGGAATTTAATTAAGACCATAACGTCTAACCTCCAGCCATTGCTTATGCAGAATTCTTGATGAGAATCTGAAATCACTAGACTGATGTGAACCCCGTCTCTTGATGGTGCGCCTCAGGGGATCAGTCCAGACCTTCTCTTCTCACTTAATCTCTCTCTAATAATCTGTTAGGAATAAAGAGGAGAGAGAAACCGGAAATAACACACTCTCTCCTGCCATCAAGGAGAGATGCATTTAAATAACATCAGATAAGGGTGAGCCAGAAAGGTGCCTTAGGTGCCTTCTCATAAAAGGGTGCATAATCTGGACATAATCTGAACCGTCCATTAGCTTGATGAGATCACAACCATTAATTAATTTACATTCTCCCACTTGATCTCATCACCCTTCGAATACTTTAACCCCTTAATCCATATGTTAAAATTGAATGAAACAAAATACAAGAATCATGGCGGTAAGTCCTCTTAATTAAGGCGAGTATTACCTTCCATGCATTACGTGTAATTTCTAACTTTCAATGTTAACCTTTATATGATGTTTTTAACTTGATGAATAAACCTTATGTTTATTCTAGGTCTTACTTTATGATGTATTTCTTATCCTTTGATATCAAAATAAAATCTGTGCACATTATCAACATAAAAGAAAACATCCAATATTTAATAACAATCTCATGAGTTTCATATATGTATCACACATAAATATAAATATATTTACATAACAGATCCTAATCCCATATTAATCACATGATCCTTGAATAACTTTGGTTGCATGCCTTTAGTCAAAGGATCAGCTAGCATATTTTCTGTGCGCACATTCTCAATGACCACTTTATTTTCCTTTATCCGCTCTCTTAATGCCAAATACTTTATGTCGATATGTTTATTTCGACTTCCACTTTTATTGTTCTTGGCCAAAAAGACAGCAGTTGTATTGTCGCACAGAATCCGCAAGGGTTTAGAAATAGAATTTATAATACTAATTCCAGATATGAAACTCTTTAACCAAACACCATGAGATGAAGCCTCAAAACACGCAACGAACTCTGCTTGCATAGTAGAAGTAGCAGTTAATGTCTGCTTGGCACTTCTCCATGACACAGCTCCACCGGCTAACATAAAAATGTATCCTGAAGTTGATTTACGAGAATCAAGACAGCCAGCATAGTCTGAATCTGAGTAGCCGAGTACCTCAAATTCATCTGTTCGTCGAAACATAAGCATATAATCTTTTGTACCTTGAAGATATCGCAAAACTTTCTTAGCAGCTTTCCAGTGGTCTAATCCCGGATTGCTCTGGTAGCGTCCCAACATTCCAACAGCAAAAGCAATGTCAGGCCTTGTACAAACTTGAGCATACATGATGCTCCCTACCGCAGAAGCATATGGAATGTTTGTCATCTGATTCCTTTCCAAGTCAGTCTTTGGACATTGATTCAAATTGAATTTGTCACCATACACAATGGGTGCAGGACTAGGTGAACAATCCTTCATTCTAAATCTTTCTAATACCTTATTAATATAGGCTTCTTGTGACAATCCAAGAATACATCGTTGTCTATCCCGCGTAATCTTTATGCCAATGACATACGATGCTTCACCCATATCCTTCATGTCAAAATTCTTAGAAAGATATTGTTTCACCTCCCGCAAAAATCCCATATCATTAGTTGCAAGCAGAATATCATCCACGTATAAAACTAGAAAACAAACTTTACTCCCACTGACCTTCTGGTATATACATTGATCCATGATATTCTCTACAAAGCCAAATGTAGAAATAACCTCATGAAACTTCAAGTACCATTGGCGGGAAGCTTGTTTCAAACCATATATAGATTTCTTTAACTTGCATACTAAATGCTCACTGTCTTTAGAGGAGAATCCTTCAGGTTGTCTCATGTATACCTGTTCCTCGAGATCTCCATTGAGAAATGCTGTTTTCACGTCCATTTGATGAAGCTCAAAATCAAAATGAGCCACTATAGCCAAAATCACACGAAGAGAATCCTTTTTCGATACAGGAGAAAATGTCTCCGTGTAATCAACACCTTCGCGTTGAGTAAATCCTTTGGCGACGAGTCTGGCCTTATAGCGTTCAATGTTACCTGATGAATCCTTCTTGGTCTTGTAAACCCATTTACAACCAATAGGTTTATAACCATCTGGTAACTCGACCAAATCCCAGACTTTATTTTGTGCCATAGAATTCATCTCTTCTTTCATGGCATCATACCATAATGTGGACTGTCTGCAATTCATTGCCTTTGAAAACGTTTCTGGATCATTCTCAACTACGATGTTAAAGTCAGATTCTTGAAGATAGATTTCATAATCACTAGCAATGGCCGATCTCTTTTCTCTATTAGATCGTCTTAATGTTGAATCAGGGCGTTCAACTTGACCTATTTCGGCTGATTGTGGAATTTCTTCGATTGGATTATTTGTGACATTTATAGGATTATCAACACTCATTGGGTCTGAAGAAGTGTCATTACCCAAATCCAAATTCGTACCAGAAGAAGAAGATATATCTGTATGATCAATTACTAAAGGTCTATCTCTCCCACTAATCTGATCATACTCAAGAAACTTGGCGTTTCTTGATTCCACAATCCTAGTCGTATGTGATGGACAATAGAACCTATAACCCTTAGACCCTTCAGGATATCCTATAAAAAATCCACTAATGGTCCTAGGATCTAATTTCCGTTCTTGCGGATTATACACTCTAACTTCAGACGGGCAACCCCATACGCGTACATGGTACAAACTCGGTTTCCAACCTTTAAATAACTCAAAAGGTGTTTTAGAAACAGCCTTGGTCGGAACTCTGTTTAATATGTACACAGCCGTCTTAAGTGCATCTATCCACAAAGATTTAGGAAGTTTGGAGCTGCTAATCATGCTCCGCACCATATCCAGCAATGTTCTATTTCTACGTTCCACTACACCATTCTGATCAGGTGAACCTGGCATGGTGTATTGGGCAACTATCCCATTTTCCTCAAGGAACTTAGCGAACGGGCCTGGTGCTTGTCCATTTTCCGTATATCTACCATAGTACTCACCACCTCTATCCGATCTCACTATTTTTATTTGTTTTCCTGTTTGTTTCTCTACTTCTGCCTTAAATACTTTAAAGACATCCAACGCTTCATGCTTATTATGAAGCACATAGAGATACATGTATCGTGAGAAATCGTCAATAAAAGTAATGAAATATTTCTGACCATGAATATCAATATCTGGACTACATATGTCGGTATGAATTATTTCTAAAAGCTCGGTACTCCTTTTAGCACCTTTCTTTGACATGTTTGTTTGCTTTCCCTTTATGCAATCAATACAAGTCTGAAAATCAGTAAAATCCAGAGCATTAAGTACTCCTTCTTTTACTAATCGTTTAATTCGCTCTATGGAGATATGTCCTAATCTCCGGTGCCATAACATAGAAGAGTTATCATTCATCATGCAACGTTTATTACTAACATTCAAAGCATTATGGGAATTACTTAAAGATATTTGATAAAGACCATTATATAAATCACCAGTACCAATCACATCAGATTTATACAATAACTTAAAGTATGAATCCATAAACTGAAATGCATATCCATATGGTACAAGTCTTGATACAGATATCAAGTTTCTAGCGAAACTTGGCACATAAAAAGTCTTATTCAAATACAATACATATCCACTAGATAGGACTAATCTATATGTCCCTATAGATACTACGAGCGACTTCAACTTGTTTCCAGAATAGATGAACTGCTCATTTCCCACTGGTTTCCTATGGTCCAGAAACCCCTGCAAGGAATTAGAAATGTGAGTTGTTGAACCTGAATCAACCCACCACGAATCATGATGAACATCAGCCATATTAGATTCATAACAAACATTAGTAGAGAACATACCTTCCTTCTTCTTGTCGTTCTTTTCCAGCCAAGCCTTGTACTCCATACAATCCTTCTTCATGTGCCCTTTCTTCTTACAGAAATAACACTTCATGTCCTTCTTGATGTCAGGCTGAGGAGGGACTGAACCCTTGCCTTTGCCTTTCTGGTTGGACTTCTTGGACTGATTGCCATAGCCAGGAACTTTATTCTTGTTACTTGTTTCTGCTGCATGTTCTGCCATATGAGAACTCTCACCCTGCTCCATAATCAAACGGTTCTCCTCCTGAACACACATGGCCATCAATTCATTTATGGACCATATCTGCTTATGTGTGTTGTAAGAGATCTTGAAAGGACCATATTGAACAGGAAGAGTATTCAGAATAAAGTAAACAAGAAACGACTCAGTAATCTCTACTTCCAGATTTTTCAGTTGAGCAACCATGTCTCTCATCTTCATTATGTGATCACGCACACCTTTAATACCAGTGAGCCTCTGTTGTGTCAACTTCATAATCAGTGTCATGGCATGTGCCTTCTCAGACGAAGCAAACTGTTCGTCGAGCGAAGCCAGCAAATCCTTTATTTCTTGATGCTGACCAACAGAACCTCGAATCCCTGCAGAGAGTTTGGACTTTATGAAGTTGCAACACAAGCGGTTAGACCGCTCCCAACGTTCCCAAGCATCCCAAATCTCAGCAGGTGCGTCCAAATCAGGAACTTCTGGTTGGTCCAAACGGATAGCATCATCAATATCCATGCACCCCAGATGAAGGAGAACAGCCTCCTTCCATGCCTTATAGTTGTCACCTTTTAACTCAGGAATATCAGAATTTTTCATATCCAAACCAGCTACATAAAAGAAATTGTATTAATATGCTTATTCTAAATTAAGGCCAACAGAAACTTTAAATATAATTTACCAATGTAAACTATATAAAATTATGAATCATTCAACACAGAAATACTACCTGTGGGCAAAGCAATCTGCAATTGACTCATAATATCTAAATAATATAACTAGTTAATTATAAACCAATTCCTAATTCCTGTGGGCAGATTAGAAATCATAATTATCTATTATATTCTAATAAAATGTGTTAATAACAGTAAATATTCCTGTGGGATAATATTCCTATTACTAACACAAATTATTACAACTATGTTAATTACTGTTGTGATTTTAACAAATACTGCATATATAAATTAAAGACAATCAGAGATGCTGTGGCTACTCCCTAATTTCAATTAAATATACTAATCACTTAACATAATTACTGGATTAGATTGCATACAGAAACAAGAGATTAGGCCGAAAAACAGAAATCCATGCCAGAAAACAGAGATTCTTTCACTAAAACTGCGATTCCGGGAGATCCGACCGTTGGATCTTCCTGAAATTTTACTGGCACGTTCCTGAGACAATTGCGCACAAAAAATCCGGGGGGAACCCCGGATTCCGCTTAGATCGGCCCGATCTGACGGTCGGATTAAGAGTTATTCATGATTTAGTGAAAAACAGCCCCAAAAATTATGGTAAATACCATCCAATATCCTTATTGGGTGTTTCTGGCTACTAGTCATCTTATTGGATATCCATTATTTTCGAATAAGATCCAATAAGCTTTATTATACCTTTAACAAAATGGCATAAGACTAGTATTCTGATTATCAAAAAATTTATATCAGAAACGGAATTCCAGAATCTCAAACCGGCCAAAAATCCATAATTCGAAAAATTCGAAAATTCCAGAAAAATTCCAGAAAAATTCTTGTATCCAATCATGCAAAACTAAATAACAATTAAGCAAGGCAGAGATTAACCTGCTCTGATACCAACTGTTATACTTTATTGATTATGCGGAATTTAATTAAGACCATAACGTCTAACCTCCAGCCATTGCTTATGCAGAATTCTTGATGAGAATCTGAAATCACTAGACTGATGTGAACCCCGTCTCTTGATGGTGCGCCTCAGGGGATCAGTCCAGACCTTCTCTTCTCACTTAATCTCTCTCTAATAATCTGTTAGGAATAAAGAGGAGAGAGAAACCGGAAATAACACACTCTCTCCTGCCATCAAGGAGAGATGCATTTAAATAACATCAGATAAGGGTGAGCCAGAAAGGTGCCTTAGGTGCCTTCTCATAAAAGGGTGCATAATCTGGACATAATCTGAACCGTCCATTAGCTTGATGAGATCACAACCATTAATTAATTTACACAAATTCCTTTTCACTTTTCAGCGATCTATTTTAACTAATTAGGCAGATGTAAGTTTTTATCATGAATCATTGAGTTCAAACTTGATTTTGTTAAATGGATTTGGTTGCGTTTAAACTAAATTTTGATAAATGGATTTGGTGGAGTAATCTTGCATAATGATTCTGGTAATCTTCCGAAAATTGTAAATTTTCTAATTTTTCGAATTTTTAACCGTTTTAATCGTTAGTTTCGTTTAATCAAACGAAACGATTAACAAAACAAAATTTATTGTCGTTTAATTAACAGAACGATTAGCAAAAAATATTTTGATCGTCTTGTTAACAAAACGATTAACGACGGAGTCAATTTTCGAGACTGTTTGCCACGTTAGATAGGTCTACTAACGCTAGTTCGGTCTTGACTTCACTATCAGCTTCCATCTTCCCCATTTCACTTCTCGATTGTGACATAGATTGTAAGACACTAAGAACTCTTGGTTAAAAAATATATATTTTTGTTATATTTAAAGGATCATTAAAAAGTATAATCGCCTGTACTATGTGGTCATTAAGTCTAATCATAATTAAATGTATTAAATATGCAACAAGATAATTGTGTACTCTTTGAGGATTGAATGGAAAAGAAGGTGATGATTGGTTCTAATTATTTGGTTCTAATTTGTCGTAGGAATTTGAAGAAAAACAAAAAGTAAATCATGAAAAAGAGTTTTAGTTTAATGTTTCAGCTTTTTTTATGGTGAATGAATATTTCTCTATAATCTATATATTGTTGTTCTGTTGTTGGATTTTTTTTCTTTTTTCAATACTCGACTTGTGAATGAAATCGTTTTATCGTGAATGAAATTGGTGTAATAACTATCGACTATTATTTAAATTTGATATATTATATTCTAATATTTATCTTTTATTTAATTTTGATGTTAATATTTATTTTGATATTAATATTATTTAAGTGAATGTACATTCAGTAACTCAGTATAGTTACTCCTGATCTTTGAACTAAAATTAATATTTAATGCTTTTCGCAATATTACTCTTAAAACTCGATATAATTTTGATGTTAATATTTATTTAAGTGAATGTACAATTAGTAACTTACTCCTGAGTCATGAACTCCTGATATCTTACTCGGAAGTTGAAATGTTGAGAAGTATGAGACAATTTCTGGACATTGAACGGAAACTAATATTTAATTCGATCAAAGCCCATTGGTCCTGGGAACCGGATCTGCTGCTCGTAAAATTCCTGCTTGTTTTCTGTTTGTTTCGATCTGAATCGTTCAAAACTCATCGATCGATTTGTGACGGTTGAATCGAGACAAACAGAAAACAAGCAAGAATTTTACGAGCAGCAGATTCGAACCTTGTCCTGAGTGTAGCGGCAGAAGGGAAAAATCGATTTGCAGAATCGAGTCTGAGTATTATTTTTCAAACGCGGGCCGAGTATTATTTTTCAAATTAATGGGCCGAACTGGATATGGATCAAAGGCTTGTCAATGATATAATGCAAGTGCATTTTTGTATTAGTAAATAAAAAACGTTGAAATTTGATTGGATGATCGAAATCAAATCAAAGGTCTAAATCAAAAGTACTGTAAGTGCAAAGGATACGATTTCGACACATTGGAGGTCAGATTATTCTCTCCCAATTAGGCTTGGGGATCAGATTCATTAGGCTTGGGTCCGGATTTTCTACTGCGCAACACATGTTGGATGATTTGGATTTGTTGTTTTGCGTAGGACGATCGATCCAGATTTGATTCAAGAAGGTTGAATTTTATAAATTTAATCAACACGAATCTCAAAGCCAATCGAACCGTTCAAAACTTCTACGCTGCCTGTACTGCGCGACAGAAGATCTGAATTCATTAGGCTTCGGTAATTATCTGTACTGTACCGTTCCAAATTGAAATTTTTCATAAAGGATCAAAAGAACAACATTTTTAACATATATGATCAAATGCATCTTAAAACTATCACAGAAATCAATGACACAACTAATACTTGTATCTCTAAATTTTTTATTCTAAAATAAAATTTGTTCTGAACTTGAAGGTAAAAATACACATTAGTTAAAAAAATAAAAATATTTAAAAACTCAAATAGTACTTGCATTATTGACACAACTTTACTATCTATTGAATTTTTTTTAAGTGTGGTGTAGAACGGAAGCAGATTTTCTAACGCGCAGCATCAACGGATGTTCGTGATTTTCTGTGTTGTAAGTTATGAACGGCTCAGATTTGATTCAGAAAGATCTGATATTATAACACGAATCTCGATGGAGAAGATCTGGTTTGGTGTAGAACAATCTCCCTCTTCTATTCGACTGGAGGCGTGCCGAAACCGAACCCAAAACCCCCTTTGCCCTTCTCTAAAACCCTAATTCGCAAACCTGAGCTCCTTCCGAAGCCACCTGAAATGGCGACAAAAGGAAAGGGCCTCAAGTCGACCTCCATCAACGGCGTCAAGCTATATACTATCAATAGTCAGCGCGCAACCGCCTCCACGCTCGATCCTAAGAGAAAAAGAGCTTTACGGAAAGATAAAGGTATTTTCCTCTCTTTATTACTTGATTCTTTTCATTATTTGGTGTTTCTTTCGTCTCTGTTGTTGAAGTCTAGCAAATGTAAGTAGGAACTTTTGCCATAGATTGGATTTTGAGTGCGTGTTGTGCTGTCATTCATGCAAATTAGTTTGGCAGCACATTCACCATACCATGATTACGAATTGTATATTTTACTATAGAATATCTAGCAGTAGAAAAAGTGATTTTTAGTTTCAGTTTTGGTTTTGCTGACATAGCTATCAAACTGTATATTTGATTAGATTACCAGGGACGGTTGGATTTAATTCAGGATTTGAGGTTTGAAACTTCTGCAAGCAAAATCAAGGTGACTCCTGATGGGGAATATCTTATTACTTCAGGTGTGTTAGTTAGATTCATGTTAACTTTCTGTATGCTTTCTTGTAGTGCCTTTTTTATAACAATGTTTTCATTCTTTCCCCTCAATATTTTGAATTTTAGGGATTTATCCTCCTCAAGTTAAGGTCTTTGAGCTGAAGGAGTTGTCTCAAAAGTTTGAGAGGCACTTGACATCTGAAATAGTAACTTTTGAGGTTGTTCTCAGCAAATTTTTTAATAATTTTGACCATTAGATTCATATTCCATTTCTATTTGCTTTAAATCGTTCTCTTGAATTCCACCTTTACTGCTTATTATATAGTTATATATCACATTCTTTTGTTAGTAGATCTTAGATGATGACTATTCAAAGATTGCATTTCTATGTTCTGATCGCTCGGTTGCTTTACATGCCAAGTATGGCAGTCACTATAGCTTGAGAATACCGAGGTTAGTTTTGGAAGTTATGGTTTTTGTTAAATTTCTTATTTTTTGTTTTTGAACTATTACTCAGATCAATTTTTGTTGTTGTTGTTGTTGATATTATATATTTTTACTTTCTATTTTAGGATGGGAAGAGATATTTCTTATGATTGCTGGTCTTGCGATTTGATATGTGCTGCTTCATCTCCTGACCTTTACAGAATTAATCTCGAACAGGTAACTTTTTCTGTTCAAAAAAGCAGTACAAGTTGCATAACCAGCTTAGTTAATTGAACTAACAGCAGTGATGGGCAAGTAAATGCTTCCCTCTTTCTTTTTCCCCTCTATTAGAATGTGGTATGCTTGTAAGCCTTGTATTATCAAGTTCCATTGCACAAGCTGTTGGGTTATTTTGCATTTTAGTGCATTTGCTTCCAATTTTCTGAACAACCATAATACCAAATCTTTTTTCCAACTTGATTAATATAACAACCTTTTTTGGTTTAGGACAGGCCCACGTTGTCACACATTAATCTGTTTAGTTTCACACTTAATAGGATATAAACTGTTATCTACTTTAATAATGTCAGGGACGATTTTTGCAATCACTTAAATCTCAATCACCTGGAGTCAATGTAGTTGCCCGAAGGTCAGTGCCCCTCAACCAACCCACCTCCCCTGTCCTTTTCTTTTCTGCACTTGCTCATGACAATCTCTTGGTATCTTGATTTTTATTGTTATGGGTTTTGATCTTTATTTTTTCAGTGCAACTCATGGCCTTATTGCTTGCGGTGGTGAAGATGGTGCTGTTGAATGCTTTGACATGCGCCAAAAATCTTCTGTTGGTAGAATTAGCACTCATGCTTCTTCTAATGATGTTGATCAAGTATGTATGACTCACCTATTAAATTGTTACAAATGCTTTGTTGAAACATGAATCTTTTCGACATTTATCAGATACACAATCTATGCAGGAAGTGACAGCACTTAAATTTGATGGCAATCAAGGATACCTTTTGGCTGTTGGGACATCCACTGGCAAGGCATGACATTTCTGAATTATCACAACTTCATAACCTTACCTATACTAACATTTTTTCTGATATAGCTTTCAGTTAACACTATACAATATAAATTGCAGATACCCATATACGACTTGCGTATGTCAGATCCTGTACGAGTGAAGGATCACTTGTAAGTTATAATGATGAGAAACTCACTTTTTTTTTGTCATATATGAGAGCATGCTTAGTCTGATGTTGCTATCCCTCTACGTAGTTATGGTGAAGCCATATCAAGCATTAAATGGCACCAGACTTTGAATTCAACTGAACCAAAACTCATCACTGCTGATTGTCATGTCGTCAGGATTTGGGATCCTAACACGGTGAGTTATTACATCTTACAACTGCCACTTTACAAGACATGCACACACATAGACACCAAGGGAAATGAAATAGACCATCTGCTATTAACCAGATATTTACTTTATGTTCTTTAATTACAGGGAGATGACATGGCAAAAGTAGAGTCAAGCATTGGTACAATAAATGATGTCTGTATTTTTAGGAATAGTGGCTTGATGGTATTGGCTCTGGATAATGGGCAAATTCCTGCTCACTTTTTACCTGCACTTGGCCCAGCTCCTAAGTGGTGCTCCTATCTGGAAAACTTAACTGTGCGTGAGCTTCTTAAGTTTTCTTATGAGTATTATTATCAACTTCACCATGGTTGTCATTGTTATTATCAGTCAGTAATTTTTTACAGAAAAAGAATCACATATACCTGTGAAAATCATCATATATACCCTTGAAATGCCCAGAAGGGTAACTTTTGAAGTCTGAAAATGGGAAGTGTTTTGGAGAGCTTTCTTTTTTTTTTTACAGGTCCATGGAATCCTTGTTACTAGAATGTTCATATTTGATCTTTAGTCTTTACCTTGATAGCCTAATGTGCAGGAAAAGTTCCCTTGTTTTTATTTCTTTAAACTCATGCTGTGCAAATGTTTTGTTAACTTTTCAGGAAGAGATGGAAGAAAAGGCACAACCTGTAATATATGACCATTTGAAATTCCTAACAAGAGAAGATCTTGAAAGGCTTAATCTTACGAATTTGATGGGTACTAATCTGCTTAAAGCTGGCATGCATGGTTACTTCGTAGAATATGGCCTCTATAGGAAGGTAGACTGTTAAGTTTATTACTTATCCACTTTAATATGTCTGCTGGTTCCCCAAAGTATCACTGAGTTCTCTTTTGTTGACTGTATTTTAGGCAAAAAAATTGGCTGAGCCATTGAACCTTGAAGAGATTCTCACAAGGAAAAAGCAGCAGGAAGAGGAAGCCAAGAGACAGGGTCGCATTACTGTAAGTCTTGCATTTGACATTAAGGGTGAATATGAGGTTCTCAAATTTGCAGCATTAGATAATTTGTCCCTCCAATTTCACTAGTTTCTCTTTTTGTCTATGTAGCTAATCAAGAAGCTGCCAAAGGTTAACCGCAGTTTAGCAGCTCAGCTACATGAGAAGGAAGAGGAAGACATCTATGAGAAAGAAAATGCCGACGACACCATTGCAAAAAAGAAAAAGAAAAACAAGGGATTGACCTCTGATATTATGAAAGATAATCGTTTTAAACTGATGTTTGAAAATCCGGTACTATCCTTTCTCTCTCTCTCTCTCTCTTTTGAAACTCTTGGCAGAAGCTGCCAAGCTTTGTATTAACAACCAATGACTATTACACCTTTTACAACTAGGACATGTTAACAGCACCCACGTGTTACCCAACAACATCGATCAACACAACCCTCTATCCTTCAGTACCAAACTCATCACACTTGACAATACAACACAAATCCTCTAGACTAGCTATTTATAAGTACAATTAGCAGTATTGCAGCCATAAAGGTACATCTACCAACACTCTTTGTACCCGCTGATCAGGAGCTATTGCCGCAGCCAAACCGTCGAACACTCGGGCATTCCTCTGCCTCCAGATTGCATATGTCCCTGCCAGAAGCCCTGTTTCCCACCGTTTAATCTTGTCTG
This sequence comes from Eleocharis quinqueflora, assembly GCA_964058865.1. Lineage (NCBI taxonomy): Eukaryota > Viridiplantae > Streptophyta > Magnoliopsida > Poales > Cyperaceae > Eleocharis > Eleocharis quinqueflora. The sequence goes on from CAXKVX010001394.1 coordinate 96,551, forward strand.
GATCAGAACATAGCCTATTCCTTTCCTCTTGTACAATTTCATTGACATCCATGTTTGGTGTGACAAATGAAAAACCGAAGTGTTGATGCATCAGAAACCACACTGACTGCATATGGGCACATGAAAAAGAGATGAACAGCCGACTCCGACGGGCAGTTGTTGTACAGAACGCATTGCATCGTGCGTTGCATGTTTCTTCTTTGCATGACGTCATGTGTTAACAACCTTGCCTGCAGAATTAAATAACCAAAATTTTTAACAGTAGGCCTTTACTCTCCACATCCACATATAGGCTTGGTCAGTGGATAGCAAGTGAGCATTTTATAGAGAGATTTAAAGCTGAATTCCCCAGACGCCTCCCATCTTCATCGGATTAAATCTTCCTCCATTGTCTTTGGTTCAATATGCTGCAGTTGTTGGAGTGCTTGGGTTTCCCAGTAATTCATTGGTCGTGGCAGCAACTGACGTGCAATTGGGATGGCATCACGTAATGAAATCTTAGGCATTAGTGTACCTTTTGTTTGTGAGTTATGAGGCAGCAAAGGTCTACCAGCCCAGGAATCGCAGCAGAAGGAAATGGATGATGCATTGCCAATGTGCCATTGCGTAGCCCATATAAAGATGGATAAAATTCCTCGCAAAGCTCTCCAGAAGAACGAGCCCTCCATCCTCCAAAAACTTGGTCCATTTTCGTACGTTCCAATCCATTACAAGTGAGTAGCATATGTAGCCCACAGTGATTGAGGCTGTATATATAGCTTCCACCACCATCGTGTCAATAGTGCCACATTTTGCATCTGGAGATTTTTTATCCCCAATCCACCCCTCTTTCGAGATGCATGCCGTATCCCAATTCAGTAAGTGGACCCCATGTGCTGATCCATCCGATCTTGTCCATAGGAAGTCCCTTGTTATTATTCTTATCAGTTCTCTTTGACCCAAAGCTTGAAACAGGTCATGAAATGCACTGGGATTGATGATATGACGGAATTGACCAGTTGCAATCGTCCCCCGCGTGATATCAATCTCCCCTTACACCCTTGAATTTTTTTATCTACCTTCTCTATTAGCTGCAAGTAATCTTGCCTCCTGGGCCTCTTTATCATTAATGGCATACCTAGATAGGTGCACGGTAGGGTACCTATCGGGCACGATAGAATCCCTCTAACTCTGTGTATTTCTTCTTTAGTTAGATTAATCGGAATGAAACAACTCTTTGATAGATTTATGTGTAATCCTGATATCTTAGCAAAGAGGCCTAGCACCACCTTGATAGATGCAACAGTCATGTCATTAGCCGTGGCTATTAGTGCATTATCATCTGCATACTGAAGTGCAACAATAGATTGGCATAAGTTGGTTGTCAGTTGGTGTTGCAGCCTACCTTCTAGGCCTATGAGCATCCTTTGCAAAACGTCTACACCCAAAATGAATAACATGGGGGACAAGGGATCTCCCTGTCGCAGGCCTCTGAAGTGTTGAACATAGTTGGATCCAGTTCCGTTAACTATCGCTCTAGAGGAGGCATATGAGAGCATTAATTTGACCCATGAGATCCATTTTGGCAGAAGGACTAGCCTGCATGACTGATGTGAGGAACTCCCAGCTAATCATGTCAAAAGCTTTCGTGAAATCGATCTTGAAGAAGATTCCTTTATCCCTCTCTCTCTCTCTCTGCGCGCGCGCGCGTGTGAGATGAAGAATCTAAAAATGTTTCTCCTGTGTCCTTACCAATCCCTTCTCTCTCTGTCGGGAGTATTAGTTGCTCGTACCAAATCTCTCACATTAACGTCTCTCTCGGTATTTCTCTTTTGGCTGACTGGAGCAGGACTAAACACACTCTCCTCTCTCTCTCTCTGAGAACTGAAAGTATATAAAAAATGAGACTGGAGTTTAGTTTAGGATTATCGATCATCAGTGTACATTATCTATGCATGTACTTGATGTTGGAAATTTGAAAACTTGAGTTTTTTTTTTCTTTATAGAAGAAAACATGTCTGAAATTTGTTATACATGAAAAGCTATGTGGACTAGGTAACAAAGTTGGGCTTATCTGGAGCCTCAACCATTTCTGCATTTACATAATTCTCTGGTTTATTTCTTTCTCAGTTCACTAATTAGGTGTGCCATGTACTCCAAAATTTTCAGGATTTCGAAATTGATGAAGAATCACAAGAATATCTGCAATACCATCCTCAGCAATCCAAGAGAGATCATTCATCTCTTATTGAAGAGCACTTTGAACCTGCAACAGATGATGAAGATGATGATCAGCTTGAACCAGGTAGCTCTGATGCATCTGAGGCTGATGAGTTTGAGGCAAAGAGATCTAAACCTGTCAGGTGCGTCAGTTGTGATTTTCACCTATTTTCGTTTTTCATTCTTTTGAGCAAACTGCATTCATGTTTTACCAATTGGTAATAGCTGACCTGTTGTTGGTTACTTACATATAAATCTGGGTGTTACAGTTTTTTCCAATTCAAGTGAACAAAGTTTAAATTGCTGTAAGTTGTTTTGCACTGAATACCGAATTGGTCTGAATATTAATACTATTATACTTAGAGGTTAGAACTCGACAAAGAGCTTTTATCTATTTTAGATTACTTTTTTTCTCGTGTGTAACTAAAGGGGCTGTCTTGATTAAGGACGATGGTATCTCCACCATTATGTGTTGATTGCAAGAAAATCCTTGTGGTTTTCTGTCAGTAAGCGAGAAGTTTTCTTGTTTTCAAGTATTCTGTGCTACTTATAGGAAACAAATTCTCTGATTACTGTACCATCTGTTACGTACACTTGTCTGGGTGGTATCTTCATTATATGCATCTTTCATTGTACTAAACCAATATGTTTGGTTGTAGTTTTTCAAGGGCCATATTAATCAGTGTGCATTTGTATTATCAGGTTGGTAACATACTAACATGTAATAATTTCAGGTTGTATGAGATCAAGGATGAAAGGCATGCTGATGCATTTTGGAAAAACAAATCTCTTGCTGGAGAGGATGCGCTGCCGCTTGGAGAGAGAGTGGCTGCATTGCAAGCAAAGGAAAAGTACTCATCCCGAGGTAATGGTACTAGGGAAGTGAAGTTTGGCCCAGGGGGGTCCCGTGAGATTTCCTTTTTCTCGAGGAACTCAAAGAAACAAAGGCAAGATGAGGAGCCAAATGAAAATGTAAAAAGGCGAGGAGTGCAAGCCCTGGGGTTGAAAATGGGAAAGCAAGAATACTATTCAATGGGTGGTAATAGGGGTGGTGGCAGAATGAGAGGTGATGGTGGTCGGGGCAGGGGCAGGGGCAGAGGAAGGGGAAGGGGACGGAGATGAATTATTTGGGTGTTCTGTATAATAGATTAGAAAATTTTGAATGTTGAAGCTTGTTTAGTTAATTAATTGATTGTGATGATATTTTTTTGTTGTATGTTGCACATGTAGTGATTACATGTCACATCATTTTTGCAACTCATGATGTTAAATCAATTTGCGGTAATGTCATTCATTCATATTGTGCTGTATTTGTTTTGTTACATCTGCACTCAACTGGAATTTGATGTCGACATCTTAATTACAAGATGATCGTATTAAGTTATTAACAATTGTTTTTTCTTTTTCATTTTGTTGCATTTGCCTAATCCTCGTTCACCTAGCTCTCTTTACTGATTCTGCAACCGGTTGGTTATTCTTGTAAGAAAGATCATAGTTAAGTGTTCAGACTTACCTGTTTACTTTTTGTATAAGATGGAGACGTAAATTGATCGACTTGCTTTAGGAAGGTTGATACTTGATTACTTGTATTGAAAGCTAAATTAATATTAATATAATCATTGTGGAACAAATGTAACAGTATTATCAAATGAAACAATAACATTGCAGTGAGTTTCAAAACAAATATTATTTGATAACTATTAGTTACGCGTAGTGACGATAAAATGGATAATTTATTTTCATATCAGTAGTATTTGATTAGGCACAAATGATGGATGGTTATATCAATTACATGTCGAAGATGAGCCGTCCGTCCAAGATCAGACGCATAAAAATCAACCGACTCAGCACCAAATTTATTATAGTTCCGATTACCTGTAATTTCTAAATGTAACGTTAAAGAGATCTATAATTTAATTACTTTAATTTTAATACCATTTAATTTAATATTTAGTTATGAAGGGTGGTGGATTGTAATAGCTCTGCATGACGAGGTAACAGAAGGGGAGACTTAAAATGGTAAGGGGAGGGGAGGGGAGGTTAGGAGAGGGGACTAGAAATAGGACTGTCAACGAAATTATTTCGCTCTTTTATTCGATTTGTACCATATTCGATAAGATGAAAATGAGTAAGATTTTTTTTCGTTAGCTTATCAAATATGGATATGGATAAGATTTTTCCGTTAGCTCAACAGATAAGGATATGAATTCCGTAGGATAAATATAAAATAATATATATAAATATAAATAAATATATATGCCCTATTTTAAAGTTTGTAAAAATAATTAATCTATTAGTAATTTAAGTTTTCAAGAAGACCATCTAATTAATTGTCTTATTTTCAATAAAACTTAATTTTCAACAAACATTATCGTTTGTCTTTTGGATTATACCAAAATTAATTCATCTAACTAAATATTTATTTAATGTTACATCATCTCGTTTAATTCTTTTAACAACTGATCGTATAATTATAAACCCAGTATAGTATTTTGCATTGTATATTATATTTCTCGTTAATATATATGCTCTACTTGCTCTCGTGTTGTGCTTGTGTTTATGAAAAATATTGATTTTAGATATATTTATGTAAAATTTGATTTATTTATAAAACTGAAAAATATCAATTAATATTTATCTGTATCTTCCGTTACATGTTCGTTACTCTAATTTTAACGGATAAGAATTGAATAAGATAAGCCAAAACTTTAATGGATAAGAATAAGATATGAGTAAGAATAATTTTGAACGGATATGAATACGAAAATAATTTCACCCGATACATTGCAGCAGAGGACTGCATTTAGTTATGACCGTCGGATTAGAAATCGACACTCAACCACTGATATGATTGAGCTTTATATTTTTAAATCAGATAAACTCTGATCCGACGGTTCAGATCTAAATGCAGCAAAGATTTCGTTCCGACGATCACAACGCTAGGTTAAACCCTTCGTTGAAACCCCACTGAACTAGGAACTAGAGACAGGACGCCTCTCTCCGCTTCCATCCCAAACAAGAGGTGACGATTTCTACTTCCTTCTTCTCATCTGTTACCGCGCTTTTCTGTTGTTGTTTGTGACCCGATTCCCTGATTAATTGATTTCAATTGGTTAATCTAGTTGACGATCTAGTGACATAGCTACCTGTACGAGCGTATTTTGTATTTTCATTGATTTCAATTGGTTATTCTAGTTGGCAGTTGTATTGAACAATCTCTTGCGGGAATAGCTGAATTGGATTTGCTTTTCAGTCAAAATTTTGCTGTATCAACATACAATGTACGGATGTTATTCATTTTGTGTCATGATCACAATAGGATCAGGCAAGAAATTGAATGAAAACAGAGGATAAAATTGGGATAGAAATTAGAAGATTATGATAACTGAGACGGAATTGGATTTAAATGACATTTTTATTGAATTCTGTAAAGGGAAAATACAAGGTTGCAGCTAAGAAAATGAAAGATAAGTATTGATAAATGGTGTTTAGCAGGATTCATCGATATCTCCTCTTCTCTCCCTAATGCCCTTATATAGTTGGGCTTTTGTTCACAGTAACTAAGTAAACGGTAAAAAAGAAGAATTACTAGCTGTACTCTCTCTCTCTCTCTGCACTCAACGGTTTTAAAACAATCTTCTTCAACAGACTCAGAATCCTCTCCATTTCAATTGAACTCTCACCTGCAGAGATGATTGCTTGATGAGTCTCTGCGTAATATCTGAATATTAGATGTAGCCCAGTAGTTATAGCCTATCTTTTCAATTTGATCAAAGCCCATCTCGAATCCTCTGAGCCCAATACCTTTATTTTCCCTCATTGGTACTGTTGGCATTCTAACGGTAAAATATGTGATGCTGATACCTAACATTTTGTGAGAAAATGGATACGCTTAGCGTGACTTAGGAATCTTAATCTAGGACAGATCATAATAGTTGATCTTTGGAGTACTTGGCAAAACAAAACAAAATATGTATATGTTAAAGCCTAATTAAATTAAATTCTTAATTTACTTGATTTTCCTTTGATATTGGTCAGGTTCTTATCACAATGTTCATGTCAAGATTCCTCAGGGGAACATTTTTACTTGCGGCTGCTAGAACTGAGGCGTCTGCAACTGCAGCTGCTGCAAGTGCAGATGCAGTTAGGAAAGCAAGCAATCCTCTTGAGGAGCTTTTTGAGGTCGAAAGAACTGATGATGAAAAACCTGTTATCTATGGTATCATTACTGCTGCAATTTTACTTCGTTTAAGAAATAAATGACTGCTAAGTTTGCAAACAAAGGAATAGCTGATCTATACTGTCACTACCAGTACCAAAGTACTGGATTTGTAGTTTTCTAGTTTGAATCATCTATTTCACTTTCTTTATTTTTAAATTTTTCATTGTTTTTAGGAAGTGGATAATATTATTAAAATTTAGATTAAGATGTAGAATAATGGGCAGGTACTATACTGAGTAGTGCATTGTTCCTTGTTATCTTTGATATGCTGGATTGCCATACCAGTTTGTATGGCTTGTATTCTGAAATACTGCATGAAGAAATTTCTTACTCAGAAAAAAAGTGCATCCCGGCATCTCTAGATCAATCTAGTTAGAGCAGTCTAGACTCTAGATATAAGGAAATCAGATTGACAAAGAGTTGAAACCCTATTGGTGGAAATTTTAGAATTCACTTTTGATCTTAGGACGTAGCTGGAAGGCATGCGAACTTAGGATGAAATCATGGGATGATTTGAACAAGCTGTGGTATGTGCTATTGAAAGAGAAGAACGTGCTCATGTCGCAGCGCCAGATGCTTCAGTCACAAAATCTCTATTTCCCTAACCCTGAACGCATCTCTAAGGTAACCTTTGTATAACTTGCCGAGCAGCCCTTCACAATTGTGGAGTTGAATGAAAGATTTTCATTTGAGAATCTAATGTGTTAAAACTTTCAAACTGTCTCCTTTTTTAGTTGTTCCCCGATACCATCAATTGGAAATATTTGAACAAGAGTTCAACTAATGGTACAACCAAAGCTGCCTTAATTTGATATAAATCAACCATTTATATTTTTTCAACAATGCATCTTGGAAAATTGGTTGAAAGGCATTTAGGTACTTTTTGCTTTCCGAGAAACTTCTGTTTGTCACAAATGAGGACTGCACTAACTTTCCATAAAAATGCATCAAATATATTGGTTTACCCAAAACTTATTTTTATAAATATTGACCAAACTTCTAAATCTAGTCTTGAAAATTAAAAATCAAATTATTTAAGCCGGTATGCCCTGCATGGTGATTAGTGATTTGACAACGGGCCGGTCCTCGGGTTGGCCGGGCCGGGTTTCCTCAGGTTCAAATTTTGTAGGTCGACCGCAACCCGTTTTAGACCGATGGGTCGGCGGACCGGCGGGTTTGAGACGGGCCGGTCCGGATTGGGTTAACGGGTTGTATGAGTTTTTCTTTTTTAATTTTTTTGAACTTTTTCGATTTTTTTGAATTTATTTATTTATTTTTTATTTTAATGGGTTATTCTCGGGTTGGGACGGATTTTGCACGGGTTTGGACGGGTTTCAACAGGTTTTGGCGGGTTTCAGCGAGATTGGGACGGGTTTTGGATGGGTTTGGGACGGGTTGACGGGTCGGGTCGGTTCGGACTGGTCCAATCTCGGACCTGATTTGAGTCGGGTTTTTTTCAAAAAAATTTGGCCGCAATCCGTCTTTAGCCCCCAGTTTTTTTTTGGACGGGTCCATATGGGTTGACCTCGGGTCGGGCCAGGCCGGGTCGGACCCGGTCGGATTTTGTCAAATCTCTAATGGTGATTGAATCACTAATTGAAGTATGTATCAATACAGCGTGAGCAAGCATGGGATAGCAACTGAAGCATCCATAGTATACTAGCAATTTTTTGCTCAAAAGTCCATAGTTGGTATACTAGCAATATTGTGCTCAAAAGTCCGTAGTAAGTATACTAGCAATTTTGTGCAGAAAAGTCCATACTTAGGATACTACCACTTTTGTGCTCAAAAGTGTTGCATATTGCATGTGAGCATGCAGTGAATATGTTTCTCTGCTAGTATAGTATCAAAACTGATATGCTGTTAAAAGCAATAACGACCTGGTTTACATGACCTAGTTAACAGAAACAAGCATTTTTGCACCTTTGATGGTGTCATGATAACTGGACCATATTAACTGGCAGTACAATAGCAGCCTTTCGTAGAAGTAATTAATTTTATACCGAGTTCTTAGAGGGTTTATTCTTAATTGTTGTTAATTTATTCAATTTCTAACATTGCATCTAAGGGAGAGTTTAGAAGTAAGCAGATGTTTTTTTATTTCCTTCCTGAAAAGCAACAGAAGGAGAGCCTTGGTGCAGTAGTAAAGCTGTCGCCTTGTGATCAAGAGGTCACGGGTTCGAGTCGTGGAAATAGCCTCTTGCAGAAATGCAAGGAAAGGATGCGTACAAAGACCCCACTACCTTCTCCGGACCCGTGCAAGCGGGAGCTACGTGCACCGGGCTGCCCTTTTTTTCTGAAAAGCAACAACTGTGAAAGAACTTAATGGAGAGTTTAAAAATCAGCACATGTCATTTTTTAAGTGGTGCAAAAGTTGGAAAAAAAATTAGGTGCCATATACTTCTGCATGATTTATACGAGGCCACAAATCATAAATAAGTACCTCAAATCTATGAATTTGCGAAATTGTGTATGAAATGGTTGCTTGCAAGTTTTTAAGCATCTTAAAATTTTACAACAAAATGGCAGTCTTTGTTTTGCTGAATGCTCTCTGGCTGTTGATATTGTAGGTAAAGAAATCAATGTGCCGTATAAAGCATGTCTTAACCGAGAGAGCAATAGCTGAGCCTGACCCTAGGAGATGTGCTGAAATGAAGAAGATGATCAACGCACTATAAACTTTCGTTAAAAAATCAAGTTGTTCTCATATTAAAGTTTAATCCCCAGGCCGGTCTTGGTTTTCTTTTTGGTAGTTTATGTAGGGATTGACTAGAATCAAAAGAAAAAATTAGCATCTGAAATAAGCTTCTTTTGAAATATTCTGTAATGCACCTGTATGCACCTTTTTTGTACTTGTAATTCTGTGCATTTTGCCTTTTTTTTATTACTATTATGTAGTCTTTCAGGGTGTCAGGGACTATATCTTGTCTGATATATATGTATTTTCTTTTAATTTAGTGCAAACCTATGGTTTCGAACTTCCAATGGTTGGTTGTACTGGTGCAGATATTTGTCAAGCACGAAATGGTCAATTTAATTCATGTACAAATTTTACAGTTACTTGTAATCACAAGTCGGTGGAGACTTTAGCTGTGGGTGTTCAAAATTCTCATAATTAGATCAAGATATGAAAATTATTTGCTATTTAAAATGAACATAGCCGTGTCAATTGTAAACCAATCGCCAAAGGGATCTATATATGTGGAATAAAATCCAGACGTGCACGGTGTACTTCAAGTGATAGTGATTGAGATCTAGAATAAAATCCCTACTATACGGATCCGAATCTGTTGTGCGCGCTACAACAAACGGACGGTCTAGATCGTCTGTCAATTTCACAATCGACCGTAGGAAATGAAAATCAGGGAACTTTATATTTTGCATGAATCTTAATGCAATCAGTGAAAATCGAACGATCTAGCTGCTACGCTACACCGTCAGGCGCAACACCAGATCTGATTCCCTAATATACTGCTCCAATTATTGAAGCACATTTGCATCCTTTAATTAATTGCTTAATTAATTAATTAATTAATCCCGCACTTGTTTACAAATCATAAGTAATAACCTATCCGATTTCGTGGGGACACCTCCAAGAATGGATGATTTTCTGTGCTCTTAGCTTTTGTAGCTTGTGTGTAGGACTGTGAAGTAACAATCCTAGTGAAACTTCTGGAATAAGCACTAAAGATTCTTCCTGTTACTCGAATGTAACATTTATTTTACTTCAGAAACATATTATTAGTTGAACATTTTATCATCATCTTTTGATATCATCATTTTTTTTTTCAAATTAACCAATATACTTATTAAATACAAAAACTGTATCTTATACGTTCCATTTTTTTGTCAATAATTGTTTCATTTACATTCCAAAATTCATTTATACTTTTATCCCAAATGCAAGAGGAGGAGAAAAAGAATAAATTCCGGACCACATAATAAACTGTTAAATTCACCACAAAAGCAAATAATCCATTGCATTGTAATGAAATTTGTTCAATAATAGAGTTGCATAATGTTGAACAGTACTGTGTTAAAGCCAACAAAAAAAAAGGAAAACAAATCCCTTGCCACAGAACATCCTCCAAAGATGACATTTTTGACGTCTCCTTCCATAACTCCTCTCTCATTGGCTGGTTCAGTCCTAGTCAGCTCTCTCTTCCAAGAATCCAAAACCTCTTTTAGTCTTATATTATATATAGGATTTCCACAGATACTATTTACCTTCACAGATTCCTTGTCTATTACCTCATTGGTTTATCTCCTGTTTATTATATCTTTAATTAGAGATAACTAAAGATAACCTTCTTCCATGGGCAATTCCATGGTTAGCTGTTCGGGTCACGGCGAGCGGCTTGTTACAGCTGCCAGAGAAGGTGACATGGCAGAGGTGCAGGAGCTTCTACAAATTAACCCAAGCCTTGTCAGATACTCTACCTTTGGTTTGCTTAATTCGCCTCTGCATCTCGCATCGGCCAGAGGCCACCATGAGGTTCTTTTCTCATGTGCTTTACATTCATTTTTGTTGTTTATCTCAGTGTTAACCAAAAAGTAGTATGATATATGGTTATTACGCCACTTTTAATTTTGGTTAACTTTTTTATATTGATTCCGTTTTGTTTCTTTTGGGTCTTTAGAAAGCATTGCCATTCACTTTTGGAACAAATAAAAGTATCCTTATTTGAGTAATTTTAACACACACATTTATATATTATGATAACTCTAACTTTTATGGAAATATTTTTTACAAGTGTCATTAAAATAGAAAAGTAAAATTTAGATGTAAAGCTATTATATATCTACACAGAGGTATACCAAATTTGATTAGTTAATTTTCAATTTTCATCACAATGTAACTAAAACTCAGAACTATTAATTTTAAATTATTTGATATAAGGCTAAATGTCTTTTAAATCGACCCAAATTTGATATATACCCTATTGGAATAAATGACAGAAAATCTACAATTTTAATTTTGTAATTTGATGAATATTTAAAAAATACTTACTATATGAATTAAATATACCATAAAAGTTTGATGTATATATTTCTATAAAAAATAAATAATGAGGAGACGATTGGTAAAATTGGCTAGGAATTTTGCTTGGATGTCACTATTAGATGTGAGAGTTGGTCTCCTAGCAGTGTTCCTCACTTTATCTTAGAGAGGTTTTAGTTTTAGTTGGTTGAATTGTCAAAATTGATTTTGTTTTATGGTTGTGGTAGTTGGTTGGATGATATGTATTAGTCGGCTGTCACTTGGAGACATAGGTTCCTTTCTTATAATTGACAGCAAAATACAGCACTAAAAAGGATTGGTTGAATTTTGTTTGTAATTACTCTATTTAATTGTAAGTAGTAATGACAAAAAGGAACTGATAGCAGGTCGTTGCATTATTGCTGGCAAATGGAGCAGATTCAAACTCAAGAAACATTTATGGCCAGGTATTTTGATACAATTTCATCACTTTTGTACGACTTATCTTAGAGCATTTTTTTACTGAACAATTATCTTATTTAAAAATATTTAAAACCAGTACCCACTTTTTTTTTTTTTTTTTTGTAGACTCCTTTGATGCACGCATGTCGTAATGGGCATTGGCAGGTGGTACAGAGACTTTTAGTTTATAGAAGCAATGTAAGTACCCATTTTATATATTGTCATTCTCTGTTAGAAGTATCAATGTATTGCCTGATACCTGACCAGAATATACCAGGATGAAATGAATGTTCAAATCATGCAAATAAATACTGCAATGTGCACAAAAAGAAGGGGAAAATGGTATCTTATATATTTTCGGCTGGTTATTTTAAAGGTGGACAAAGTGGAAGGGTTAGGCAACAAAACTGCACTCCATTTTGCAGCGGCCGGCGGTCATGTCAGATGCATTCGGCTTTTGGCGGCTGATTTTGAGTCCGCTGCCTCTACTGGTGTGTCCATTTCTCCTAAGAAACAAGCTACGGTCACTAAGCACAACAGGTAACTTGACTAAATCAGGCACCTCTGTAGTTGGACCCAAAAGGGAAATTCATAAATAAGAAGTTAAATACTACCATTTTTCTGTACAGTGAATTATATAACTTCATCAACAAGCCGGAAAATGGTGGTGTCACGGCACTTCACATGGCAGCCATGAATGGTCACTATGAATGTGTGCATCTGCTTCTGGACTTGAATGCCAGTGTCACAGCAGAAACTCTTCCATACGTGTCTTCTACAATGGGCTCAATTGGTATGCTTATTATTTTTGGGAAGTAATTCTCATCTCTAAACTAGCATGCTGATAGTTGTACTTCCAAGAGCCTTGGGTTTGTTGTAATACTTTTGTTAAACAAACATTCTTTGGATTAGAAAAGACAACTTCAGGAAAGAATTTATTTTTTTATTTTTAGCACCGTAACTTGAAATCATGTTATCCTAGTGTTCTATTGAGGGTCAATGTTATATAAATTTGAGAAGATCTCTAAAATCATAATGCGCCCCAAGGACTAGATTACTAGAATTACAGTTAACATTCATCTCAGCCGACTAGATGTTTATGCCTATGCATTTAGTTTGATGTATTTCATACACATTTAATATTTCTCTTTATCTGAGCTGCTATGGTTGTTACTCACACTACCCTTTTGTTGAAAATGCTTATTATTAAACTTCTATTTATTTAATTTTCTGAGTAAGCATTATTTATATTCCAAATTACAGGAGCTGGGAGCACCCCACTTCACTACGCAGCGAGTGGCGGAAATGTTAAATGTTGTCAGGCAAGTAGCCTTTCTGTACTGTGCTGGTACCAGAACAAACACTCACCAGCTTACTTCTGGTATATGATGTCCAAGTCCTGTTTCATATCTTCCTGTAATTCTAGTTAAATACTAAAAGCTCAAAGAAAACCAAGCTCAGAAAAATTGGTTGCAGTTCGATAACTCCATGGGCGGAGCTACACCCAAGCAGGGTGGGTACCCTGGAAGAAAAAAATGAAAATTAACCATGTATTCAAAACTTTTTTTAAGAAAATATGCTTATAATTTAGAAATTTTTAAAAAATATGCACTATTTTGAACCACTGTGGAAAAAATCGTAAATTTTGAAGCACCCTGACAAAAATTCTGAATCCGCCAGGTTATCATAACTCTTCGTAACTCTGGAGGCTTCTTGAGTACTATAATTTAACAGAAACCTACTATTCATTCTTGGTACAGGTTTTAATAGATAGAGGAGCCAGCAGATTGGTTAGAAACTGCAACAGGTAAATACTCCAAGTGCTAGTGAATATGACAAAAGATTTAAAAACTTATTTTATCTTTCATTAAAATATGCTCCTTGTTTAGATTTTCTGTATGGTCTAAGAAAAAATGTCTTATTGATATAATAATTTTCTAGCATCCTTTCCAAGCAACCATATTATAATTTTCTGACGTCAACAATATGTTTCTTGAAGAACTTCTCACTGATAGATTTGCTTAATTTTTCTTTACCAGGCAGCTTCCTGTTGATGTAGCTACACTTTGGGGATGCCAATGGCTTGAGCAAATATTATCACCTCGCTCAATAGTTATGTTCCCAACGTTTCCTCCTTCGAGTTACCTATGTTTGCCCCTCTCAAGCGTTTTGGACATTGCAAGGTAAACACTTTCTGTTTTTTGTTAATAGAATCTGACATTTTAGCACATTTTGCAACAACACCCAACACTTTCTGTTTGAGCAAATATTATCATGCCAGTCTAATGATTGGTTGATGTCAGTTGATCTTTCAAATTTCTGGATACTGGTTTGGGTAATATATAAGCTACTACCTTTTGCAAGTACAATTAAATGTGGAGCATTATTTGTGTAGTAAGCTCATCGATGAGTTGATTGGTAACCAATAAGATGGCTTTTCTAAACTTTTTATTCCGTAGAGAATGCGGGATGCGGTCAAGCTCCTCTTGTGAAGACATTGATGATGATGATGTCTGTGCAGTGTGCCTTCACAGATTTTGTGATGTGGCTACTGAAAGTATGTAATCTTTTTTTATTCCCTTCATAACACATATATGCTTTTGTTGTGTAATACTGGTAAATGGGGACTGCCCAAAATAACCTCCATTATCAGTCTTAGTAATCAGGACTCAAATCCAAGGATGAGATGACAAAAAAACCTGACTAATGACATGCATCTTGAACTCGACCTGGATTTAAATGTGATCAAACCCTCCGCTTTGCCACTACTATGCTTGTCAAAGATTTAGGAAAATATGCATACTTTTATGTACTATTTTTATTCTTTTTCAATTTTATTTTATACTTTAGGTTCATACTGACAAATTTCTTTCTGCTTTAGGTTGCGAACACGAGCTTTGTATTAAATGTGCACTTAATCTTTGTTCTACGATAAGAGCTAATGAAGCACTGAATCCACCTGGCACAATCCCATGCCCTCTCTGCCGAGCCTCCATACAAGCTTTCAAAAAGTTGCCATCTTTTCAACCCAACAAATCTGATTCGAGTAAATGTCTCTCCACTGGAAGTGAGAAACCTTTAGTTGCATGTAGGTCAGAATACCGACACAACTCAAGTAGTGTAGTCCCCTCGGAGGTGGTTGCATCTATCCCTTGTACCTCTATCTCCACTTCTGCGGTTGTTTCCTGATGTTGTTGGAGCTTTTGCATATGCCGTATTTTAGTAGTAAATTGATTAATTCAATAGGTTTTCGATTGTGATAAGAATGATTGATTGAATTGTGTAAATTATGTAAATAGTGTTCTCAGTAGTTTAGAACCATTGATTAGAAATGTTCTTTTTTTTGGCTTCTTTGAATCGATGATATTGGTTTGGTACATTTCCTGTAAATTCTTTTGTTGTGAAAAACTGAAAATGTTGGTTACAACAAATTCTTATAATAATGTCCATGTTCCTTTTGAATAGAATTCTACAAACAATGTAAGTGCATCTGATATGTTTGTATATAGCAAGTCTTAACAAATCTTGTTCTATGACAGTTGCATTTATCTATTTTCACTTAACTGTGCAGAACAATTTCCTGAATAAAAAAAAGGCGTAGGACTCAGTATCTAAAGTTATGAGGTAATTAAATCTGATAAGCTTTAACAGTTTTTTTGGTTTGCACATCCATTGTCACAAATTATTAAATGTAAGGCTAATGTTTTTTTTTCTCCATTCATTTTGTCAACAAGTATGTTAAAAAAAATGTTACGAGCATTTCCTGTAACTTCTAAGGCCCTCTTCGTTCATTTCCCTTTAACACAGGAATGGTACCGGTACTGTTTTCGTGGAAAAATAACTGTTTACTTAAACCAAACAATTATTTTCTCACAAAAACAGTACTATTCCGGTGGAAAAGAGAAAGGAGAGAACAGGACCTAACATAATATAATTGGAATTTCTTATGGAAGACACAGACACTTTAGAATTAATCTTAGCAAAAACTTGTTGGATAACCCATTTCAAAACGACGCTTAACCTAATCCAACACACCCTAGAAGATGGCCCAACCCGGCCCAAAGACTGGGTCGGACTGGGCAATGAGAAACATATCTCACGAGTATTCTTTGCACTTCTTTTCTGCGCGTTCTATGCATTTCTTTTTTTGGACCATCGGAGTAAAGATCAATGCTCGACCGTTACTAATGAAGTGTAATGGAAAGCCGCTGATCTTTAATCTGACTGTTCAAACTAACCAGTGCACCCTAGACTCATTTTTTTGCGTGCATAGGATATCATTTGTATCCTCTGATGCATTTTTTGCATTAAAGGGGTGCACCTTTTGTCTGAACAGTTCGATCTACTTTCGACGCTTTTGATTTAATAATACAAAAATTCTTCATGCAACATATTATTAGTAGTCGAACGTCTGATCTAAACCAACAGTTCAGATTAAAGTGTATCTCTCTGGTGCAAAAAAGTACACCAAATAATATTTTCCCTAGACAATGTGCCGATGTGGAAATCATGTACTTGTCAAGTTGCCATTTTTATTTAGCATACACTCATGCATTTTATGAAAAACATTCTTAATAGTGTGTAGGCGAAAACGAACAGAATGATGTACGAAATCCAACTTTTTATTTTTTATTCGTTTTGACTGTTTAACTTTCTAGTTTTAGAAAATGTTCTACTTTAACTTTTTCTTTTAGAAAGTTAGTTGAAATATTTCTACAAGATACAAGTGTTGAAATATAGTTAGACGAATTGGTTGGATTTTGACGAAGATCCACCAAACCACATATTTGCCATTTCATTAATTGCCCGGTCCAAGACAACCGGAGAAAACACCTTGAATACTTGACTCTTTCTAAAAAAATAAAAAAAGGAAAACAAAGATAAGAGAGAGAAAATTGGTGCCATTAATTCAATATTTTTACTAAAACCGGAAAGTTTTTCTCAAAAATTAAAAATTAAAAGAAAGAAAGAAATTATAAGAAAAATGACAATCACATTTCTTATTTTATAACACAGATTTTGAAATTATGGTGCCATTGATTCAGAATTTTTTATTAAATCCAGAAATAACGTCGATCAACAGGCAACGTTGCATTTATATATATACACGAATATACAGCAAACTGCCGCTCACTATAAACAATACAAGCACACGATGTCGACATCACGATTCGCGAATATACACGAATTAAGAACTGTTGACCGGGCCAATGCGGGTCTCACTTTCAGTGAGATAAATTAAACTTCAGTTCCTGTTAATTGCATTTCTCACGAGGCGTAGAAATAGTCGTGAAAAGCAGCGCACACATCCAAAATTCTTAAAAGCTCTACACATCCAAATGAACAGGCAACAACAGTTTTCTCTCCATTTTCCATGCAATTTCCACTTAAAGTCTCATGATCTCATCTCATTTCCTGCAAAACCTGCCACGTCAAACTAGGCTCCACGGTTTCTCTGCTCCCATACCGGTACTGCTGGTCCTGACACTGGTATCCCGATCGCCACCCGGCACCAACCCGGCTGAGGCTTTGGTTGCACAACTTTCAATCGCTCAACCCCAGGACCCACCACCCTTGCTGCCACGTGGACATACCCATGCCCCTTGCATCCATCCCCAGGGGACCTCAACGCATAACTCAACCTCCGTCGCACCGCTGGTGGCTTGTACCCATCCATTATATCATTCGCGCAAATCATGCACCATCCTATCTCTGTAGGGGCCAAGAGTGGTCTCTTCGACAATATGCTGACATGGACAGCATCTTTCGGTGATTCGTTCTTGGAAGAAGAGGGTTCGAAGAAAGATGGACTTAATGGTACACGAAAGATACTGTTAAAGGTGGGGTTACGAGTACCAGTCTCAACGATACTGGTACGAAACTCTGACAAGGAATCAGAAGTTGAAACGGATACATACGGTCTGAGCCGAAACGGAAAAATAGATGAAGGCTTTAGCGACTCAGCCGAGAGAACAGTTAGTTCTAGTGCAAGTTTCTCTTTATCATCTATTTGTTCTTTCTCCTTTATTGACATAGTGTTGAGTTGTTGGTGCTTGTATATCTAGTTGAAGAGAAGAGGTTATTATTTGCATGCAATATATACATGATACATGAAAGGAGGAATTAAAGGAGGAGGGAAAATAGGAAGGAGGTATGTTGTTGACTTGTTTCTCCTCGTACTTTCCAAAAGAGAAACTGCGAAGAAAAGGAGCTACTAGTAGAGTAGTAGTAAGATGAGGCTTGGCGCGTAAATTCGTCGAGTTTTCTTTTCCATTTCGTGTATCATGTATCATGTATGGAAGATGAACAGAAGGAGAGAAATTAATGTAAAAACTGAATGGTGGGCCCTTAATGACAGGTCATTATCGGCCCAATGGGCCTTGAAAGAAACGACAAAACCACGTCTCTTTCAAAATTGATGCGCACAAGGACATTAAAAGCAGAAAAGGAACTTTGGAGAGAGAACTTTAGCCAAGACATCATAATTAAATTCATAGTGATGAAAACATATTGAAAAGATCTGCAAGGAGTACATTGGTCAGTACTTAGTCCATGTAATAATAAACCTTTGATTAAAGCGCACGAATAGATTTGTGACACAATTTTAAATTTTGTAAACATCAAACGCTCCGTTCAGTAAGACGCAAATTAAAGATGTGACATCTTAGAAGTTGAAGGCAGATCGATTCGGGGGCTCCGTGCTGCTCGTCTCGCTGGCGAGCAAGGTCCTGCTTGTGTCGATCGGACGCTACAGATCGATCGATCGTCACAGACGACTGTTATTTGATTCAGAAAGGCCGTCAGATGATGTTTAAACGGTCCAGATCGAAAAACAAGCATAGTGAGCAGGATTTCGGCGAGCTAACAGAGTTGGTGCCGAATTTGAGAGGGTATCATATATAGCGATCGTACGTCAGTTTCTATTTCTATTTTATATTTATTTAAATATATAAAAAAACTAAAATTATACATTAACAGAAAAAAGTGTTTGATACTAGCAATAAGTGTTATCAACTACTTGCCTAATTAAGTTAATATCTAAAGTCTTGTCATTAAGAATGAGGAGACACTTAGACGGGCTCACAGACAAACATCAAACAGCTTTAGTTAAGGGACGATACATTGTCGAAAACTTTCTGGCCACAACGGAGCTCATTCACCACATTTACATAATCAAAGAGCCGTCAATCCTTCTGAAATTGGACTTCGCCAAAACATTTGATACAGTCAATTGGAAATTCCTTGAATGCGTCATGGCACACAGAGGGTTCCCAGATCGACATATTTGTCCGATGGATAGTGCTCCTGCTTTCCACTGCCTCTTCATCCATATTGGTGAACGAAGAATGTACTACACCATTTCAGCACAAGGGAGGACTACGGCAAGGTGACCCTGTACGGCTGTACTGTCACTGCAACAATCTGGCGAGAGCGTAATGGTCTAATGGAAGGATATTCAGAGAGAGGGTTACACCGCTGCAATGCCTAATCCATCGCATACTCACTAATGCATCACTTTCCTTGAAGTGCTGCTAGTCCTGATCTGATTAAGGTGCAGTTGATACAATGCAATCAAGCGCATGCTGATTCAATAGGAGCAGGAAGTAGCTTTGGAGTGATGTGCTTTAGAGTTTAGAATGTGCTTCAGTTTAGGATTAGGCTTTTGTTTGTTTACAAGGATGTGATGATGTAATTTGTTCTTAACATTGACAACCGTTGTCAATAGTTTCCCAAAAACAAAAAACAAAAAATTGTCTCGAGAAATGGTTGATACGAATCATACGATACCCATTGGTTATTTTATTTGTAATTTTATTTTTTATAAATAAAAATTCTGAAAGTTGAATATTTGTGGCAGTAAGAAATGAAAAACATACATACTGATTTGATTTCATATTGAAAGGTAGCAATTTAATAATTATTTTCTGAAATTTAAAATGATAGTTTATATGGATTTTATTTATAAGGATAATTTAATCAGAATTAAGCTATGGTACTTACGTAAGCATCAAGCTTCACTGTGCTTACGATCATATCTCGAATATCAAAATGCAAATGACCGATCCGAACTGTTGAAAATGTTGTCCATACTCAATCTTCTACCCATTGGATAAAATATTAAAAAAATTGCAAAAAATAAAAAATTTGATTTCCAAGTAGATTTTAGTATGGACAACATTTTCAACGGTTCAGATCGTGCATTTGCATTTTGATACTTGAGATATGATCGTAAGTACGATAGAGCTTGGTGCTTACGTAAGTACCATAGCCTGACTCATTTAATCAAGAATGTAAGAAAACGCATAATATTTTATTTATATTAAGCAATGCTAATTTTTATTATATTGTTGAAGATGGAATAAGCTATACTAATTTTTTATTTCAAATTGTAAGAGAAGTACCGACGCCTTATGTTTTATGCAATTTTTATTATGATGCACTACAATAATTATTTTTGGTACCAAAAACAAAAGGTTTTTTTTGCATCAATGCGATAATCAAGAACAATTGTATGCATACGACATGTAATTTTGTTTTTTACACAAGTACGGAAAAAACAATTAATTTGAGATGATTATATATAAATTTCTCATAATTTCAAAATCTCAAGAAAAAAGTTCAAAATTTCAAGACGAACAATAACCAATATTCAATTAGACTTGTTTTGCTTTAAATATATATTTACGATTTTTTTTTAAAATAATACATGTTTGAGATTCACAATATATAACATATGAGCTTTAAAGATTTAGATCAAATTTTTTTTGAAATTTATGCAATTATCAATAGAGCATTACAAATGTAATATGCACAAAATGTCCTATAATTTTTTTAGTTTTTTTTTTTACTTTTTTTAGATTCGTATTGCACGAACCTCAAAGACATTTGAGAGCTTTAAATATATGTTCTGTAAACCGTCTCATTAACATATTTTCTTTTGAGACCTTTTGATTTTTAAGTCTAAGTAACACTTTTTCTTTGATCAAATCAGTTAAAAGGTTAATTAAACTGAAATCTCCGTTCTACTCTTCCCCTTGCCAGGACAAAACGGTCCCCAACAAATCTTCTCCGTCTGATTTCGATCGAACGGTATGATAGACACCAGGAAGCCAGAACTCATCGAACATACACATGCCACTATGATCTCTCTAGAAGTGGCATAAGCCGCAGAACCCAACCCGATTCGATCCAACACAATATTTTGATAAAGTGAAACTAACTCAAACCAATTCGATCCGATTTGATTCGAGGTGACTTGTAGTTCGAGTCAAAGCGACACATGAGTGATCCGAGCCCGATTTGATTACGATACGAGACGAATCATAATCGAGAAGGCCCAAGCCTGAACCGATCAGATCGGAGAATCCGTTATTCGAGATGAAGCTACACATGAGGATCTGAGCCGATCCGACCCGACATAACTTGTAAATCGTAATTTTATTTTGCCGACATCATAATCTAATTTTACCGACAAATTAATGTGAGAGAAAATCAAGATTTAATAATACAATTCAATGACGTACTCCGATCTTGTGAACTCATATTCAAAATAAAACTCGAAAGTTGTCGGTGTAATCCAGTCTGAACACGTCCGACCCGACTTAAAACTCGAAAGTTATCGACACGACCTGACTCGAAACTCAACCCGACCGTTACCGAAAAATACCGATGCAACCCGAAACCTGACCTAATTCATGATCCTAAAACTATCGCCACCTGATGATCCAAATCCAACCCGCAATACAACTATTATCGACACTAAGGTCAAACCAACCCGACTCCATCCATCCCGAATCCGTCCGACCCACCAACCTCTGTCACCTTTAGATCTCCCCCGTGCGTTGGAGCGAAACCCAATCATATTTCCATTCGTTCCCAAAACTTCCCACCAAACCAAAACCAACTGAACTAAACCTGATCGGATCCAATCTCACACTCTCCTCCCATCTCCTTCCTTCCCTTCCCATTTCCGACCATGCACATTCCGGCGATCCCTCCTCTCCTCCTCCATTTCATCACCACCATTCCCTGTTTCCTTCTCTCGCACCTCCTCCACCTCCCTTCCTTCTCTCTCTACTCCCTCTGCACCTACATCTACCCCGATTCTGCTCCCTCCTCCACCCCTCGCGCCGTTCTCCGTCCTTCCAATTCAAAACCCTCTAAGCGCGGCCCCACCGCCACACCCTTCGACACCACCGCCGCTCAGCTCTATCGCCTTCGCCTCGACCACTCCGCCCTCTCCTCTCGCCACCACTTCTCCTCCTTCAACCTCTCCCTCCTCCTCTCCTTCTCCCTCTCCCTCCCTTCCTTCCTCCTTCATTACTTCAATTCATCCTCCCTCGCTTTCTTCCCTTTTCTCTTTGCATCCATTTCAGTCACATATCTTCTGGTAACCCTTATTCGCCTCTCCTTCGAAAAATCAGCTTCTCGCAGATCCGAGAAGTTCTTCTCTCTAGTCTCATTCGTTGTTTCCCCAATTATCTCTCTTATTCTCGTTCAATTTCTATCTATAAACCCTCCTCCAGGCATTGCTTCTGCATTTACTGGCTTGATCTCCTCCCTCGTGTTTATCCCGGCTGCACGATTTGCACGCAGTTTCTGGCTCGGTAGCGACCAGTTGAAATTTGACTTGCCAGTGCTAGCCTGTTCATGGATTGGCCTAGTGCTGTTGTATAGTACAGCTGTGATATCTCTTGCCTCCCCGGTACTTTTTCTGAAGTCATTGATCCCTCCTTTTTTAGCCAGTGGGGCTGAGGCTTTGCAGGTGCCTGTTCTGACCTCTGGGGCAGTGTTACAGATTCTTTCACTAAGAGCTATGGTTCAGATGTATGTCAATGAAGCAGTCACCTGCTGGTAATAATCAATAGTTTCTTGTATTGGTGTATATGAAACTTCTAACTGCCTTGGCTTTGTACCCTGGTACCAGTAGAGCTGTTAACCTAAATTGAAAAGTTGTTAAAGAAAACAACCGATGATATTAATTATGCTAATAAGCATGAATTGCAGAAAACAACCTGTAATGGTTTGGCACAAGCTGGTTTATACCATTGTTGAACCAGTCTCCACTGCCACTTAGATGATTACTCTAACAAATATAAGTGTATGCAACCATCTGGTATCACTCAAAACTGTATTGTAATATACCAGCATTTTGCTAAATTACACTTTCACATTGTACATCTGTTTTATGTAAACATTAAGGTACATTTAAGAATTGACTAGGCTGGTATGACTAGTACGACTGGTACGGCAGCTGGCACTTTGACTAGGGACTAAAATTTGAGAAATTGGCAGGTATCAGCAATTGCATGTTAGTCGGATCACCGATTTAGATTATGCACGTGCAAAGATGTTTCTACACAATCACCACCTCTGTTCAGTTGCCACACAATTTTTTGCCCCACCAGCTTTGATGCTTCTGTTCCTTGGATTGTCTCAGCTGAGAGGCAACTTGTTTGAGGGGGTGGCATTTTTTGAAAGCTTTACAGATTTGTCTGATACTGTAAAGGAGATGGCTATGTTTATGGCATGGTGGGTGATGTTTTCTTGGTCGGTTGTAACCATGGCAACTCTTGCTTGTTACCGTCTCAGGTTGTTGCTTATTTCTTGATTGCCATCCGTAAATTTTGGTAGTTTTTTCTCTCCTACTTTTATTTGGCTGTAGGTTTAATTTTATTAGATTTTTTTATTCACGAGGCCCTGAATATAGTTATTACAAGTTTTGTATCAATTTCGAGTTTTTGAGTTTTTTATTCCGAGTCAATCTTATATCCTTTTTCAATGTATGCAAGTTAAACTAGCTTTTAAGTATGCTCCTTTTCATGTTGAACACTATTCCAGTTTTTTTTAAAATAAACGAGTAAGTAATGAAATAACAATGTCCTCCCTGCCATAAATAATCACTGTAGCTTGGGATCGTATTGTCCCAATCCCATGCATATTGATTGAGCAGTATGCATTGATCCTGCCATGTCTGAGATTTAGAAACCCTCCTTCACAAGTCTTAAAACTTGTAAAAATTGTCATTATCGGTTGTGCATCAAATATCTTATAATAACCTTGTAATACTCCAAACCTGATTGCATAATACCTAAACCTAGGATGCAGTCTAATTCGTTTGGTCATCACTACAGAAAATTAAGAACGATAATCCAATCAATTAATTCATGGATGTGTGCTACTTTGCTGGTTTGAAGCTGAGCTGCTCTTGTGTCAGTTTTCATCTAGTAATTTTTTTCTAAATTGATTAATTGAATTGTATCTTGTACGAATGAAGTTTGCTGTCCTATTTAACAGGACACAACTCTAAGCAAGCTTCACTTTTCTTTGAAGGACTTTACTGATTGAATATTGAAAAATTATGATATGAAAACATCCTTAGGATGCAACTAGATGTGTTTTTTTTTTTAATTCGATGATACGAGTACCTAGTGTATTGATATCGGCCCGGACCGGACCAGTCCAAACCCGTCCAGGTCAAAAGTTTTTTAGATCGGCCGCAGCTCATCTAAGAATCATGAGCTAGCGAACCGGCGGATTTGTGTCATGTTAGAGGGGTCCGAGTCGGGTTGGCCGGTTTTGCCTCTCTCTTTTGAATTTAAAGGGTTTTTTCGGGTTATATTTGGATTATTTCCGTGTTATACCCAAATTATTCTCAGATTATGCTCGGGCTTAGTTGGATTTTGCACGAGTTTGCGCGGATTTGGACGGATTTGTACGGATTTTACATGAGTTAATGGTAGGTTAACGTGGGTTATGGCGGTTAGACGGGTCGGGTCGGATCTTTTTCGGCCAAGTTTAACACAGTTTTTTAAACAATCATGGTTGCTACCTCTCTTAGATCCCCGTTATATTTTGTACGTGTCCGCACAAGTTTGTCCTCGAGTCCAACCGGTCTGAGTAGCAGCCTTGGGTTTGGAATTTTGTCGATGAATTACTGAGTACCAAGCATTCTAATTGGATTACCTGATTCAGAGGAGACGATCTAATCTGTAGTCAAAATTAGAAAAGATGTGTCATAAGCCCATGCAATGAAGTTCAATGAGTGGAGTAGAATATTAGAATGGGAGCTGATATATCGATACATTCATTGATATCTCCATCGATCCTCACATGACATGTCCAGTTGAGTTCAGTTTGCATGTTGTTTTTGTTATGATGCATGTTGTTTTTGTTATTATGCATATAATTGATCGGACGTTCCACTGAAAACGAATGTCGCTATGCTCACTGACGCGGATCGCTACGCTCATCGATGCGAACTGGACGAATCTAGTTGCATTTATTTTGAAAATTATTTTAGTTATTACGCATGTTGTTTTTGTCAGTGTGCATGTTGTTTTTTGTTATTATGCAAGTAATTAACATGCAAAATAATACAAATAACATGCATAATAACAAAAACATCATGAATAATAACAAAAACATAATAAATCATATGTAGAACAAAAAACATAATGAACTTAACATATAAATCATAAGTGTTTGACTGTTATGCATGTTATTAGATGCACAATAACAAAAACAACATGCATAATACGAAAACAATATACATCATAAGTAAAACAATTTTTTGTCGAAACTCAACTGGACGTGTCCAGTGGGTATCGATGACGGTATCAAAGTTGGGATCGACGAAACATTTTCCATATTTTTTTATTATGCATTTCATCCAAGCTTTTAAAAAATGTTTAACGGCGCTTAACGGTGAGGTGGTCGCTTAACGGTTTAACGTTAAAATGTACGGAAGTTAAATTAAAAAACGAGCAACCATTTTTTATCTATTATTTATTTATTTTTGACCAAATTATGGTGCAAACATACACACTTTTGTCATCTTTATGACTCTATGTAACTATGTATTACATAATATATTTAACATTATTATTAGCATTGCTGCTTTTTTCATCATTTAAAAATATGCATGATGTGATATGATATGTTTAATAATTAGAATTTAGAATGTATTTTATTTTGGAATGTGCTTCAATGTTTTTTATAAGTTTCACTATCTAATTGCATAAGTCGCACCAACATAACAATATCTCATGTCAGCATCAATATAACACACAAGATCAGTGTATCCAAACAATCAACACACCATCATAACACTAGTAACTATCCGACTAAGCTCACAATAACTAATCCCAAGTTAGTAAAATAATAAATAAAAATGAAAAAACTAAATTAATCTAACAAGTTGACAAATCACCAAGTACATTGCAGTAAGGTTCCAACAAAAACACAAATAAAAAACAAAAAGATAAAAGGCGGCTTTAAAACGACCT
>CAXKVX010001395.1:0-26675 GCA_964058865.1 Eleocharis quinqueflora
AGATGTGTTTGCTTTTGTTTTATTTTGATTTTAACATTAGATATAGCCGTAGCTAATAATTTCTCTGTTGAATATTTCAGAATGTGACAGTTGCTGCAGTTGTGGAGCAGACTGCTACTCCAGTTGCAGTGAATGGACATGAATCATCTCAGTAACATGTATAATGATTTTCAGGAGTTGTCTATGTTATTTAATTTGGTGCTATGGAACACTAGGGGCAGGACTTGGTTGCGGCAGAGAGGAACTAACTTTTCTTTAAAAAAAATTGTTTAGACAACTTGAACGTTGTTGTCAGTTATGAGCTCTTTGTATACTTGGTGTTTATACTTCTGATATCTGCGTTGTTTTGAGCTTCTTTTTTCTTTTCTTGTTGTTGAAATGTTTCAGGTGCTCGTATAACTTCCGATCCAAATGTGGTAGGACCCTTGGATTCTAAATTTGGACTGTCGGATTAAATCAAACGGATCATAGTTTCTTAAAAATAACAAAGAGCCGTTGATTTTTCGTGTATTTTTGTCTCTAGTCTGATTGTGACATAAAATTTCTCTGTGACCAGCTTCCGTCCGCTTCGATCGCCTGTCCGAACTTGTCCGTAGACTCTAACTTGTGCCTGTCCATATTCTTGTCAAGGGCGGATTTCATATGAATTTGGGTCGTCTTTCAAAATTTTACTCGTGATAACTTGTCTCCAATTTGTCCCTGCTCGTGTCCGTGACCCGCCCGTGATCCATAACCCGCACCAACTCACCTCAACCCGTTTGTAATTCACTCCAACCCGTCTCAATCCGTTCCAACTCGTCCCAACTCATGACCTGCCTGTATGCGTCCCAACTCGTTTGCCCAATCCAACGGGTCAATGGGCGGGTTTGAATCATCACTTCAAATTCAACTCGTTTTAACTTATTATGTTTAACCCGTCTCACCCGTGCAACTCGTACCCAAACAACTTGTGAGCCGGACAACCTGTGACCCGAACAACCTGCGTCCGTGTCCGTCCATTTGGTCAACACTAATGCCGACAGAATCTAGGTTGTCTAGCTATTCGCCATTTCGCATCTAACTGCCTGTTTTGCTTAAAACTCTGTATTAAGACGTTATATCTTCCGTCTCTCAGAATTCAAATCACCTGCCGCACCGGACGGTTCAGCACAAAAGTTCTAGGCCGTCCAATGTATTTTGTGGTGCATTTAGATTCGTGTCTATGATAATTTTACCCTATGCGTCATATCGTGGCGGTGTAATGCAGGAAATCCGGTCCGCGACCTGAAGATATGGATCCAAATAAATGATCTGGATCGACCACCAGCGATGAAAATCATAAGTGCATTTATATTTTAGCACAAATTTTAATGCAATCAGTGAAAATTAGACGGCTCAAGTGCTGCGCTACACCGTCCCGTCCAAGCACAGCATCAGATCCGGTTCCTGAAGATATGGACTTGTCATTGTAACGAGTATTTAGTTCGATTCTTTTTTTTTTTTGGAAGAGTTTGATGTTATTATTATTGATTTCTTAAGCTCATTTTCTTTAGTTTCTTAATCCAGCTTTTTAGTATTATTTTGGGCCTTCATCATTGTTCAAGAAGCCCGGGTAAACTTTTGTTTCCAATTTATTTACTATATATAAGGGGTAAACCTGAAAAAAGTACCTAGAGGTTTAGTGCATTCTGTTATCGGCAATAATCAAGAGAGTGAACCGATTAGTCATTTTCATCTGAGAGAGAGAGAGAGAGAGAGAGAGCTGAGAAATGGAAATGAGCGAAGGGGTGACTGCGATAAACAATGAAGAAATGGAATCTCTACTCAGGAACTTCGATCAGATCTATCAAGTTTGTATTTCTTTTAAAGTCTGCTTTTGTATGCGTGTCTTGCATCGACATGTGTGTGCTTGTGCTGGTTGCGCGTGTATATGTGATTTTTCCCTAATATCGAGCTAAATAGCTGGGTCATATCTTCTGTAATTATTTTAAAGTACCATCCGTGCTTCCTATGTTCCAATTGGCAATCCAATGGTAGTTTTGGGAAAGGATTTTATAATCAGATCTAGAAAAGGGAAATTGTGTAATTAAAGTGTGAATAGTCAACACCATTTGCAAATTGCAATTCCTCTATTATGAGTTAACGAACTCCCTTTTTTCAATAACTTTCTTTTTTGTAATAAGAAACCTAAATATCTCTCCAGAAATGATGATTGCAAAGCATTTTTTCAAATATTTTAATAGAGTTACTATGTTGTACCAGGGATACAAAGATGCACTTTTAGAGATACAGGCGTTAAAATTGGATTGCAGTTCAGAAAGGATGAGATCAGAGGCACTTGATACCGCTTGTAATGACCTTAAACTAGGTAGTCAAATGAAATATTTGCAATATTGAAATTTGAAATGACGAGAGCGTTTGATTGGTTTCAATATTGTAAATAGCATCTGAGGTAAACTGTCATTATAATGCAGAAAATGAACGATTGAAAAGGGCATATACTGAGACCTTGTTTAAATTTACCAATCAGGTAACTATTTTAGTTCACTTGTATAAAAGCTTCCAAATTGCATGAATTTTGAGCTGCGGTAAGCTGGATGTTCAAGGTATGTAATTAGTTTGTTTTTACTTTACAGATGAAATATCACATCGAGTACCGAAGCATGAAGGATGAACTTGAGAAGGCAAACAGCAAATTTCTTGCCTTAGAAGAGGTGAAGTTTCTTCATTGAATATCTGATAGATAAAAGTATAGCTGATTAACTTATTTGTATTAAACAGGAGCACAAGAGAAAGATGGAAGCCTTTCAACAAGAGAATAATGCTAGACGTGTTGAATTAGAGAAGCAATTAAGGTAGGTACCTGTTTCTGCTTTATGGAGTTTGACAAATGATGACCTGGAGTAACTTGACAAGTGATCTTTTTTTTTTTGTTCCAAAAGGAGAAACATCTGATGCTGCCATAAATCATGCTAATATCATGGCCATCAATTTTCTCCTGTTTTTTCAAAAGAAAATATATGATCACCTGAAGAGGTCTACCGAACACTATTAATTTCTTTCTTCATTTTATTGGGGTAGAATTTTATATATGCTGCATAAGGGTATTCTAAGCTTGCAGGTACCATAACATTTTGATATTTTTGCAGGAACATGACATTGTTCGTTGATATTTCTCTTTCAATGAATTATTTTACTAGTATTCTGAATATCATTCCTATTATTTCTCTTGTTTTCAACTTTATTTTGGGACAAGCTCCTCCACTTGTGAAAGAGCATTAAATGAAGGTATTATAAATCAACTCAAGCTGGAATTGGCCTCCCATGAGGCTCATATTAGGATCCTAAATGGCAAGTTGGAACAGGTCACTTCTGAAGTGGATGCACACTGTAAACTCCTCACACTCGGCTTTTAAAAAAAAATCTTATGGTTTATTTTTCGGATGGTAGAATAGTAATGGCTAATGGGTACCAAATATGGTTGTTTGGTAACTGCCAATAGAGCATTTTGTGAATGTCAAGCTTCAATTAATACTTGTCATCCTTCAGATTAACCCAATTTTAGTCCCAATTGTGCTATTTAAGCATTATTAAAGCTATGGAGATTAAAATGAAACTAAAAGAATTTATTTTGATTAAATTTCTTATACGAACCCAGCCATGAGATAATATACTCATAAGTTATCTTTGCTTCCTTGTTATTAATTTCTCCATTTTGTGAGATTCATCAGACCAAAACCAGATGGCTGACCTGAGGGGTTTAGTCATGATTGAACAGGAAGAGAAAAAGGATCTTCAAAAGAAGCTCCGAAGTGCTGAAAATGAGCGTGAGTTTTTCATGGCTAATTTTGTTATATGCAAACTCCAATTATCTTAATGTTATTCTATTATTTGGTTTTGATAATATGAAGTGAAAATCGAGCCTCTAATCTCAGAATACTAGGCATGATATGCTTGCCCATTATTTTGCAGCCATATTTTCTGAGTATTCTTAGTATTCCTACCAAAACTTTCATAGCATTATGTACTTCTCTTGAGGAACAATACACTTTTTGCTGTCCTCATGCAGTGAAAATGATGAGAAGCAAACAAGCAGAACTACAGAGGGATTCACTTTCCATACATCATGTGGATGCATTGAAGCAAAAGGTAATGAAATTGAGGAAGGAGAACGAGTGCCTCAAGAGGAAGCTGCATGTTTCTGAATTTGACAGTGCTTGAAGGACAGCAACAAAGTGCATCGCTTTCACTAATGAAATTTTCCAAATTGGTTTCCCATTCAACACGATCTGTGAGGAGGGAGGGGAATAGCATATTCTATCCTCCAGTAAACCACGGTCCATGCACCAGCACCACTATGGGGATATACAAAGTAGATCCCGACAAAAGCTAATGGTAACGTATAATGTATTCGACACACATGTTAGAATGCTACCATCGAATGATTGAAAGGGTCGAATTTCTGTATGGTTCATTTTTGCTTGTTCGGCTTATAAAATGGAGAATGTTTTGGGCCTTTTATGCCTGATTTGCCTGTTTGCTGATTCGACATCAAGTATTAAACGCTATAGCTTCGATTTCTAACTTCGAAGTTTTATTATATTATAAAAAATAAAAACAGTATACGACTATACTCGAAGAGAAATTCGATGTACAATGATCAGTTTTATGCTATTTTTTCCGTTGAGAAAATTAAAGGACCTCAGCTGTATGCAGAAAATATGCCCGCGACCACAACTTTATAAAATTTGCTGTCTCATATTTGTAAATGGACGCCAATTGAGGAAACAAATGAAGTCCTTTGTTCCCCACATAAAATATGACAAACATATATGTAACAGTTTCTGAAACAGAAACCTGGTGAGCATGAAAAACTGTTAGGTTTTTGAAACAATAGTATGAGCAATAGTAAAATTAATTTAGAGGACCACCAAAGATAGCTGGAAAAGAATGCACAACAATCTTACCTTTACATTCTTTATACAGAATATGAAATCAGGAATAATTAAATTCAAAGGCTACCACGTGTTCTCGCTCCTAACGTTTTAAGGCCACAATATTGCAAAATAAAATAAAAAACAAGGGAGAGAAAATTAAAGAGGAGGAGAGCCTAAAATATATTAAACAAAAAAATGAATAGACTATTTAGTCTATTCAGAATGCTACCTTGCAAGATAGAATAGAATTACATGATTTAAAACAACATTTCCAGCACCTCCTACGGACTAAACAACACTTTTAACCAAATAAAAAAGCACAATAGCAAAACTGAAAGATATCACCGAACCCAAACATGGATAAGGTACATTGTATTAATTACTAAGCTAAACACCGGTCACATTAGCTCATGATGCAGCAGAGGGAAGTGTGACATCAATATTGGTGGGCATTAGAACATTAAATCCATCAGCTGCTGTTGATATTATCATTCCTGGTATCTGTGTATGCCAGTGCAATTCTTTCAAATCTTTCTGACCCTGAAGAAGACAGCAAAGAACTATAAAATCAAGACCACAAGTGTCGCAAATGCTGTCATCACTTTTAATTTAAAAGTAAATCGGGAGATTGTGACCCAGACTCATCTCTAACTATCTCAATGCACATCGGATTCAAACCTTTGTCATATGTATCTTCATTAACAATATTTAGCTATTCAGAATGTTTAATATAGGGTAGTTCAAAACATAAGGTCAACAATGGCTCATCATAGAATAGAGGATAGTTCACAACATTTGGTCTGCATACATGATATTTTAAAAACATTGTACATTTTAGTGTGAACAACTCAAACTTGGTAATCCTTCAACAATGACAAATTCAGCACATTGGTACCTGGTGAACAAAGAGGAGCTGAGGTGGCAAATCTTCAGGTGCATTTGCTTGCTCCTTTACCTTTGCTTGGAACTCTGCCTCCTCTTCTTCATCCCTTTCTAGCGACAAGTCCCATATACTACATATATTCAGGTTATGAGATTGTGAAAAATAAAGAGACATGCTTTTAAATACAGTTGTTTGGGGCTAAAGATTTTGTTTTTTTATTGTTGCTTCTAAATACAGTTCATAGGAGTGCTTACGTCAGTTGATTGTCAGCAGACGTAACGGCCAAGGTAGATGATTCATGCGGGCTCCACTCCACAGATGTGATTGGCTTCTTATGATACTTAAAATGTGCCACTAGCGAATCACCCTTCAGACCCACCCATATTATAAAAGAACAACTGGAACTTAATTGATGAAATTAAAACAGGATACCAATTCCATATTATGGACTTTTAAAAAGTGCAGTTAGAGCACAGATGATTTATGTATTAGACATGTTCAAAAACGATAGACCAAAGGTATATACTTCTTCCCTCACATTTAAAATAGGACATGTTATTGCAATTAACCCATTGAGCCACACAAATCAAGGCAGTATGTAAAATATCAAACCTGTGGCAGAATATACGATTAGTGAATCTATTCACTAAATCACACCCACACAAACATGCACTGATGCACACAAACACACAAACGCAGAATCAGATATAATGATGATGTACCTTGATTTGGCGAAGATCACGGATGGAGATAGTGCCATCATCACTACCAGAGGCAATCATACAGCTTGCCAGCCTGCACAGAACATAAAATTTAGATCATAGTAGTTGAATCATAAATGTATCATGTATTGTAGTATTTAGTATCGTATCGTGTATCGATATCGTATCAAATCGTTTAAGATACGCTAAACCATAGATGTTAGTATCTTACGTTACGCGATGCGTATTTTACGATTCAATATGAGTCAAAGGGCGAGAGATACGTATCTTACGGTTCGATACAAATAGTGAAATTCAAGGGCGATTCACCATTTTTCAAGATAAATACCTTAATATGCAAGGAATTTACATCGATGTCGAGTAACACTTATCATTATATTTGAAGTTACGACGGTTTTTTAATTATTTAGATTTTTTTTGTTGGATATTAAGAATATCTACATTGGTAATTGCTTAGCAATTGTTTATGCTGATGTGTCAATTGCTTTTGTAATTGTTGGATTGCATGTCTATTGCTTATTTAGCAAATTTGTTTATTAAGCAATTATTGCTTAATTGACACGCTGTCAAAATGATTGGCCCAAATTTGTTTTCTCAATTCTTTTTACTCAATGCATAGAATTGCTAGGATGGAGTGTTAGCAATTTATAATCTCTTTAATTGCTAAAAGTAATGATATGGTTGTTTAGCAATTAAATTTAATTGCTCCAATATAGATGCTCTAATTACTATAATCTTTTGTTATTTTGAAAATAGCTTAGCGTATCTTAACGACACGATACGATACAAAATCCACCAATACACGATACATTTTACGATTCAACAACTATGCGCTAAACTATTCTAAAAATCAAGAATAAAACTAGCAATGAAAAAAATCATTAAAAAAAGGTTCCAATAGCAAATTATAACATATTTTCATGGTAACGGTAAGCCAGTGCCATTCGATGGTAATTAAAATTAGTTCATGAACATTTTGACATGGCAAATCATACAAAATATACTTAGTAATTTTAAACTAAATAGAATATTTCATTGTCAATTCACACAAATAAATAAAATCAATAAACAAGTTAGACTATTTCATGGTAACGGTAAGCCAGTGCCATTCGATGGTAATTAAAATTAGTTCATGGTAACGGTAAGCCAGTGCCATTCGATGGTAATTAAAATTAGTTCATTAAAAAAAGGTTCCAATAGCAAATTATAACATATTTTCATGGTAACGGTAAGCCAGTGCCATTCGATGGTAATTAAAATTAGTTCATGAACATTTTGACATGGCAAATCATACAAAATATACTTAGTAATTTTAAACTAAATAGAATATTTCATTGTCAATTCACACAAATAAATAAAATCAATAAACAAGTTAGACTATTTCCCTTCCTCATTTCCATTTAATAGCAACTAAACTATAAATAAAAAAAATAAATTATAAATAATCAATAATTATTAATTATTAACAGAATCTAGAATCTGACATTTTTTGTGATGATCCTCGACTATTTAGCAAGGTTGAACAAAACAAATTTTAGGTATTAGTTGTCTAATGTTACATTTAAGGTATTATCTGCTAGGAAAAAAATTGAACAAAACAAAATGTCGTAATGTTGTACACTTGTACTAGTGGGACTAGTGGGCCATGTGTGAATAGTGAGATTGACAATTAAATAGCTCTTTGAAACTGCTGCTAAGGATCCAACAAAAGGCATGGACAAGGGATGGGAAATATTTGATTTTGATAAAGATGCACCTCTTGATAATGAGGATGAAGAGATTGAAGGTATGTTTACTACACCAAAACTGTCACATTTATATGGCTGTATGGAGGATATATTAAGACTTTGAGATTCCTTGTTTGTGGAAGCTACTGATGCTGACGAATACTATCGGAAAAAGCTTCAGGTTCTCTGCTGTTGAGGTATTGATGACAACTTCTGTAACAGGTGAAATACCATCCTGGCAGGTAAACTGGTACCTACTTATTGAACAAAATGATTAGTTCACGTATTCCTAGCCCTGCTTTACATAATTCATTAATTCTATAACACCGCCTATGTTTTACATAGCCGGTCCCAAGGCCAGAAAGGAGGAGGGTTGTGATAGGCTTGGCAAGCCAACGTAAAAATTAAGCCAATCTTATGGAATGAAATCCAATATGGGCTTCATTTCTAGCCTACCAAACAAAAGGCTTTGTTGTTGTTGTTGTAGAAATAAGCACCATGTGTGAATAGTGTGAACAAAATTTCTGCCACGAGCACTATATTTTTCCCCAAATCAGAGAAATTTTCAAAGATTCGCAAAGAGAATTGAAAATAGAAAGGAATTGGCGATGGAGAGAAGCACTCGATCCTAGCGATGAAGATGGAAAGAATTTTGGCGATGCCGACGATGGAGGAAGGTGAAGCAACAACCGTCGAAGTCAAAGGCGAATCTAAATCCCTCCGTGTCTCCCTGCATCGCTCGAGAAGCAACAGAAGACGAACATTAGTCGAAGCGATGCAACAGACGGCAATGCGACTGAGAGAGACAGCGATGGTGATGCATTTCTATTGGAAATTAGCAAATCAGTGAATCGTAAGATGCGATACGATACACGTATCACACCGCCAACTCGTGACGATTCCAGCGATTCTCTAACCTCTCAATACGGAGTAACGGTTCGCATCGATCGCCTTTGGACTCGTACCGTATCACACGATTCGTATCGTGAATCGTGCGATACTAACTTCTATGATTTGGATCACAAATGAGCAACTAAACGAGTAAAGAACTCAAAATTGTAGAAGATCATGTACCGGTTCCATGATATAACATTGACATCAGCATCATGAGCCTTAAAAATAAACACCGGCTTCTTGCCTTCCCTTGTATCCCATATTGCAATTTTTCCATCTACAGAAGATGATGCAAAGATGTTTGCTTCTGTTGGACTCCACTGGTAAAAAAAGAAAAAAAATCATTTCAAAATCCTTTCATTTATAGCCTACTTTTTAAGTCTAAATCGCAGCAACCTCCAAAGCCACATGCAGCTACTTTGGGAATGGGAATGTAAAAAAGCAAAGAAAATAGCTAAATGAATACAGAAGTTATCACAAAGGATACCTGTAAATCCTCCACGCTTGCACCATGACCTGTGAAAGGGGTAGAATCTACTTTCCATGAATCACCTGTGGGCTCCCACAGATATATGCATTTGTCGCAATCACCTATCAGCATGAACAATGCCACATCAACACTAAACAATTAACACGTAATTCTCAACATTTATTCTGTCATGGATTATTTCTTTCCTTTTAGCATATAATCAGTTCCGGCTATATCCAGCAGAAATTCTGAGCAACTTAAACTACAAGACAGTTTAACAGTCATAGAACCTCAAGGACCTAAATCTTGAGCATGCCTAACCAAATTAATAATAAATAATAAAGGAGGAAAAAACAGTAAAAAGGATAACCACTATT
The DNA here is from genome assembly GCA_964058865.1 of Eleocharis quinqueflora. NCBI lineage: Eukaryota > Viridiplantae > Streptophyta > Magnoliopsida > Poales > Cyperaceae > Eleocharis > Eleocharis quinqueflora. The sequence goes on from CAXKVX010001395.1 coordinate 9,989, forward strand.
TGAGTGGCAAAAGCTATTTTAAAGTATACCAGAAATGAGTCGGCCAGGAACAACAGGGCTCCAGTCAATTGCATAACCCTCATCCTTATGGCCCCCAAACTTCATGATAGGCATCTGCTTCATGGTACCATCTTTATTGGTCGGTGCATCAGACTCAGCTAGGGAATTCAGATGCGAGCTAAAATCCCACACCTAGACATCATTATAACATCACAAATAAAGCTAAATGATTGAGTCAGTCCATATCAGGCTGCTCCTATTGAACCTTTTTCTCCCTCTCCTTTACGTGGGTCTCGGGCTGTAGAGGGGAGGGGTATATTCTTCATCTCTGCTAGGGTTGGGTTACCTGAAGGTCTTGTATAGTCTGATTGCATATATAAGGTAAAACAGAACACAAAAAAGTGTTTGACTACATTTATTAGGTGTTGATTTCAGAAAAATACATGGATGAGGTGACCACTCTACAAACTAGTGGTCAGGAATTGCAAAAGCTATCGTACAATTAAATTTTAGAAAGGGGGGAGAGGGTAGTACCTGAACAAAGCCTGTATCACCCCAAGTGGCACAGATATGGGGCTTTTGGGTCATTGACCTTATGCGGTTCACACATCCTTGATGAGCTACCCTCTTAATCTGTTTTCAATAGAACACTATTCATGAAATCAAACAGTAATTATAAATAAAGAAACTTATCAGCTGTCCGGTAAAGGGCTATAAAGTTAGCATCACACCTAGATGCAGTAAGCCAACCCTTGGAGCATATTATTAGTAAATTTCACTTTTCAAGTTTCCAGGTTAACATGAGTGTGTATTGGGACATAAATATGGAAGAGAGAAGGCACCTGTAGAAGAGGTGCATTGCCACCAGCTGCATCCTCCATATCACCATCTTCATCACTGCTACTGCTATCATCATCCTCCATGTCTTCATTGTTATTAAGGGAAGAAGGGACCAAATCACGTTTTTTCCCCGTTATCTTGGAAAGTTTGAAAATGCCAATGTAATTCGAAGATGGTTGATCAGCCTATACAACAACAACAACAAAATGAGAATATAAAGTGGTTAAATAGGTTTCAAGAAAATGTTGGGTTTGGATTGGCTGCTGGGAGTGTATGAAGCTGACTATAACTACAAGTGAGAACTGGTCAAACATTTAAGTGCATCAAACGGCAGTGCTCAAGATACTGAGACTAAATTGGGGCAAGTTAGATGGAGTTGAAGTTTTGATTCTAAAATTCAAGGCCAAATTTGTCTTGATGTGCCAAATTGACCAATAGGAGTACTGGAACATGTTGTGCTAGTTGGACCACAAACTGGAATTTACCAACGTTGACCAAATTTTCAGTTTGCAGTGTGTAACAACAAACAAAACCTGACCTGTGTTCCTGCAACTCCGTATAGAGTATGGGGGAACTCAGTACGAACTAATCCAAGAGAATCTTGCACCACATCAAAACTATATAATAGAAAGAACAGATAGCATTAACATGACTAATATATCATGTTCAAAGGAAAGTACAGGATCAAACTTATAGCTTACCTTAAACAAGGCCATCCAATATTGAATCCACGAAGATAATTATATGCCGAGGGATCAAATTGAAGTTCTTCTCCCTCCTCCATTTCATCTACACCGGGCTGCCATACCTATGTTCACAAGATATATGTACCGGTAAATTTTAACAAATTCAAATAATTTAAAATATATTAGGAATGAATTGACCAAAACTAACTCTTCGATGTAAAAGTCAAAAGTCCTGCCCTTACCCATCCTACTAAAAAATTGCATGCGATTTTTATCAGAGTAGTAAATTTTGAATTTATCTGCAATATTTTTAAAACCCCAAACCAATGCTTATAGAAAATGACACTCAGTAATAAAAAGTAACTCCATAAGAAAAATGAAAGCAATCAGTAAGTTTCATCTTCAATTTTCTTTTCTTTTTTACTATTTCAGAACATTGTTCGCCTTTTACTCAGTATTTGTATCCTCCAATTACAAAAACGTCAAGTAGAATAGTTATATCATGGATGTACCAATTATCATTGTAATTATTTCATGGTTTTCTTCGAGCAACCTTTTAATAAGTATCATATCTCAATAAGGATGAAATAGGAAGTACTAAGGAATTGTATTTCACCTTCGAAGGAGCAGAGGGCACGGAGGCAGAAGCCGATGCTTCCTCTTTCTTCGAAGCCTGAAAATCAAAATTATCGCAGACAGAGCAATTAGGAAACAAACAATTGTCCCAAAGAAAACGAAACCAGAAGGAATTATAACAGAGTAATAAATACCTTATTCTTCCTCTTAACCTTCTTTGGGTTTTTAATGCTGCGAGGCATCTTGAACTACACAGTAAATAGAAACACGACTTTGCGAGAAGGGAAGACGGAGAGAGATGGAGAGGAGCGAACTAGGAATGGAGGCGCGCCGCTGTATATCATAAACCCTACTACGAAAAGAAGGTTGTAATCTAAGCGGATCAGATTACTTGCGCAAAAGATCCGAAACCGGTTGGCTGCTTTGCTGCTAAACTGTAATTTCTGATATTATTAGTGTAATCTGTTTTTCACTTACGTCTCACTAATTGACTTTGTTAAAAAAATTGTTAAAGAGTAAAAATGAATAAAAATAAAAATTGTACTGCATTTTAACTTGTGTTTCAAAATAAACTACAAGTTCCAAAATAAACTTAGTTCTGAACTCATACGTACAATCAGTGCGGATTCAGAATTATGATCGGGAGTAAGCACTGATTACTTACAAGAGTATAATTTGCGTCAAAATATTGGATATCATATTAAAAAGTATAAATAAATATAATAACACCTACAAAATTAAATCAAATCGATGACGATAAATCGAGTCGACATACTCTAATGTTTTTTTTACAAGGTGTTCTCTACCTTCATTCAATTAAGCACATTTCTCACACCAACAGAGTAAGACAACGACTGACAAAGTTCAGAATAATAATATCAACTAATAATCAAACAAAAATGAATTAGAGTCATATCATTTGATTAACCTCGAGTTAACTGAACTAGAAATCTAGGACCCATATGGCCATATTGAATTAAAACTCAAAAGGACATTTATGAATTAGTTAGACAAAATTATCTATCAGCATTTCTTTTGCTTATTTATGAATTTGAGCAGGAATCACTTCACATGTAGTACTTAAATTTGTTGGGTTTTATTGTATTGTAATCTTTATTATAATTCAATTTGTATGTGTTTTTTATTGATGAAGCGTATTTATTTGCCTTTTTTCTTTACCATTATTATTTTATAATAACAACTGAAGCACATATCCAAATTTGTACAGTACTAACAACCGAAGATCTGAAATATATATTCGAGTGTTATTGTACAGTAACAACTGAAACAAGATTAGAATGAAAATTCACAAATCTTGTGAAATTTTATGAAATTTGCATCTATTATGACATTCAAGTACTACACAACGATTGTGGTTGGATTAGACTAAGAACGATTGGAACTTGAAAAAGAACAAGTTTATCGCCTGAACCTATAGCAGATTGTGTTGCCAAACTTTCCTTATTGTATTGCGGCCGTAATGAATCTTATTACGACCGTAATAGATCTTCATTTGTGCTGTTTTGCTTGGGCTTTGATCCAAATTAAGTTAGATTTATCCAAACAATATTTCTGAAATACGTATATACTTTAATTGATCATAATCAAATTGTTTTAGTTTTATATGCATTCGTGCCCAAAATCTTGGTGAAATACGTATAATGCCTTGAATATTAAATTAATCACTTTTTACGGCATTCACATGTTACTCCTCGTAGCATTAACGAATGTACATGACGTGTAGTAATCATATAACACGTAGTCCGAACTTAATTTATTGGAATTGACGTCTCAATTCCAACAATCTCTAACATGGACAAGTGTGGTCTATCTGATTACCCATGTCTTGGATCTGGCCAAATCACTTTAAACTTTTCTGACTTTCTGTTCGTATTTCTTAAACAATTCGATCCACCAGTTATACCAGCAAATGACTTAAATGATAATCACCACATTTTCTTCGTGGCTTTATCGATATAAATCATAGTACCAAATATTATGGATGACATGAATTAGACTATAGTTTAGAAATTACACGAGAGTGTGATTTTACGTGCATATTTCCGAACGGATCATCCTTTATTTGTTTACTTTAGTGAGGTCAAAACTTTTAAAGAAAGAACACGATGAGATTCAAAATATAATTTGCATATATCATAATTTGTTACAAATTACATAGCATGAAACTTCAAAATAAAATCAAACTCCCACATTTTCCCTAAACTATCCTAACATAGGTATTACGCCCATATGAGCAACATGCTCATGAAACTTCTTGGATGGTAGTGTTTTTGTAAGAGGATATGCAATCATGGAATCTGTACCAATATGTTCCACCTTCAACTCATTGTTTTGTATATTTTCCTTTCCTGTCTAGAAACTTGATGTCTTAACATTTCTCTGTTAACCCGATATCTTGAGATCTTGATCTCAGCATAAGCCATTAATTGTTAATGGCTCTATGTTCCCACCTTCCAGAGGAATTTACTCAAACAGATGGTATGCACTGGTCTTGAGCCCCAAAATAAAACATTGATGATAAGCCCATCAATTACCTGCAATTAACTTAATCTCATGTGCGTTTGTTGCATATATCAAAAATCTTTTTTTTAAAACGGAAGACGCCGGGGAAACTCCATCCTAACGCGCTCCTCAGGGACAGCAAAAGGCTCCTCACCTGGACCCCACAACCACGGTGGAAACGTGAGAATAAATCTCAGTGCGGATTAAGGTCCAGCCTTTGAGTTTATACCATTATCTAAGGTGGGACCCAAGCCAACACTTGGTATTTAATATATGCACTTCTTAACCTAATTAATTATTTCACTTTTAATGAAATTACCATACTTCTAAAAGTAACCAGACTAAAATGATCTAAGTACGAACATAGAGTTGTGAAAGAAACCCAAAAGAACCTATTAGAATATTAACTATACATATAGTATGAAGTCTTTCAAACAAACTCCCAGAACTGAAAATCTCAGTTGTAGAACACAAGAATTCGCCCCCTTAGACGAGTCTCGTAATCAAGTCGCCAAATCTAAGGGTTTTGTTTATGCGGGTCTCGTAATCAAGCCATCCAAACATAAACGAATTCTGAGTTTCCAGAACGAAACGCCCTGGGCAAGATGAGCGGCTTCGAACAGCACACACTCACTAAGTCAAAAACGAATTCCTGTGCCTACCGCACCATACTGAAAAGTGAAAACTAAAGAATAAAATCGGTCTCAGTTGCCATACGAAAATAAGGAACCAACTACCCGTTTGAAAGAATAATAATAGAAAGGGAACTCCCTGTACCAACCAGGGGCCAAAGGGGAGCCCCAGACTTCCTCTGTACCAACCAGGGGCCAAAGGAGGAAGCCCTTCGAATATTAGGAGATCTCGAAATATCGGCTAATAGAGAATATATATAAAGAATGGAATAGCTCCAATACCTCACATATGGCACGCACACTCTAAAATTGAGACGCCGGCCTTATTCACTCAAAGAGAGGATTATATTATTAATATATAGATAATATGGAGATTGAAAATAAAACTCTCAAATGGCACTACGAGTCATCAAGTGACGAACATCGTTGGTGAGAAGTGATCGCGTGTCCTTAAAGACATCCCGACGAGTGGATCCCACGGGCATTGAGCTTGCGTACGTAATCCAACCGTCACGATGCCCCCAGACTACACCCAATCTAAGTCTCACCGGCCCGACACTCAGCACTCCCAACGTAATACATATAATATTTGATACGCATCTACCTATAAATATCTAATAACCTATACGATCCGTATATCGAATCTTACGTGCAAAATGAAATGCAGATGACATGCAATGCAGGTTGGTCTCAATGTTTGGTGCAGTTACCGGTATGCAATTATGACAGTTCAAGTTCTACGAACCTGTTTATAATTGTTGGTATTTATTGGTACCTCAGTTCAGATGAAAGAAAGATAAAAGGGTATGGCCTGGTCCCTACATCCTAGACAAGGGTATAAACCCCAGGAACCCGCACCTGGGAGATATGGAGAGAAGCGCAGAGCGGACTCTACTCCGGAGGCGGCTCTGATACGTCCGTGTATGTGTCAGCGGCGACGTCGTCAGCAGCAGCCTCGTCCGCGAGTGGATACGAGTCGGCTAAATCTCCTACTTTGACGATGGGGGTTTTATCAGTTATTTGTTGTTGGTTTATTAAGTAACGAATCAGAAACAATGTCTATGCGTTAAGACGTCCTTGATGCTCCTAATTCAATTTATTTAATATATAAACTAAGTTCAACTCATGTGCAGTTTATTTAATATATAAACTAAGTCCAACTCCTGTGCAGTGTCCTGGCTGCACAGTAAGCATATGAAAGTTATTTCATGTTGTTATTCACTTATTAAAGTCTGGTGTTAGCTACATGTCCATTACATTATTTACAGTAACTACGACGTCAGGACGATATTCTACAGACATCAATAAAAGAACATCACGATGAAAACATGTTATAAATTCAACCACTTTTAGTTGGACTTTTAATTAAACTAAGCAAAGAAGAAAATACAATATTCTAATACTTATATGTGCATATTATTATTGTGCTTATAGAGAAATTGATAAATATATGTTATTTTGTTTAATATGCTTTATAGAAATTGACCAATATACGTTTATGTGTATTGTATTTATTTATAACATAGAGAAATTGATCAATATATACATTTATGTTTATATTATTACTTAGTCATATTATCGTACGTAATTAATTTAGTAATACATTGTGATATAGAAAAATTGATCAATATATATTGTAATATATATAGTTATACTTAGTCCCATTTATGATGGTGGTGTTTAGAGTATTAATTATCGAATGCCCATATATATGTTTATATATATATAGAGACTATATGTAATTCATTTCATAATTATTTAGTCATGTTACTATTATTAGTAATTATTTAGTCGTTAAGCGTATGTGAAATGCATAATTAGATTTAATTTGTTTTATCATATATATACGTGAAAAAGATTTTTATTATCTTAGTGTTTCTTGCAAGTTTTGCAAGAGTTAATAGTTTTATTCTATTTCCATGATGTAATATATTTTTAATTATATTACGTCTACCTACGTACTGATCATCTACAACATCTTATTCAATTAAACGGCCTAACTACATAGCTACGTCGTATAACTACTTGTTATAATTTTAATAGTGACACATATAATATAGAAAAATATATAAAAACACAAGTTGGATTATTTTTAATTAATTCTTGGTTTATGTGTTAATCCTCTGGGATCAGAAGTCCGTACTTGTGCGTCATAGCCGTAGCTCGTGCTGCACGAACTTTTAGTCGTCATTTCCCAATTTTAATACCTTTCTCGGTCCCTTATTCTCGTGGGTCTAGTTACTAAGTATTATGGATAGGGCCACCGTTGTGTAATATCTGTTTATACCCAAACCAGCCAAACAGGACCCAAGCCCAAAAATACTTAGAACCATTTATTTAATTATGAACCTTTCAATTTATTCTTGTATTATCTGTTTGGATTTATTTAAGGGTCTATTTGCTCAAAAGCCCAAAAGGCCCAATTATCTGTTTCTAAAGGTCCATTTAAGGCCTGATATGATTCTGAAAATAATTCTTTACTGGGCCAGTCGTCACTTCTGGCCCAGTTTCCCTCTCTCGGCACATAGTAAAAAAATGAGCCAAAGCATTACAGGTCCAGTAGGGTATTGGTACTGGCAATCAGTACCCTGATATACAACAATTAACAAATCACAGAGGCTCGATGGCCTGGGGGTTGGTACATGGTATGCCAGAACCAGACAACACGATAAATGCAATTCAAGGGCCAGGTTTATTCTGCACAGAGGGTCAACCTGAGCAGGCCAAATACAGCAAGACCAATAGACCAAAACAGTGAACATACCCATGCCAGTAATAACTCAAAAACCAGGTGAACGGGAACCACTCAAACAACAAATGGGTCAGTGTGGCCACTATCGATATATGCACGACACAATTATTTCCCCCAACAATTAAAAGCACTCATTAACAGAACCAAGTCACATAAAGAATAATGCAGTAAGCAGCAACATCAACAGAAAAACAACAACAACTGATTTCGTGGTTACCAGTAAAGAGACGGTGTCGAGTTAAGCAGAGATAATATGGGGTTGAGTTAGTCTTCCACCGTCTCACCAACCTCCACCTCCTTGCTCTCTTTCCTTGCTTTTATTCTTTTCTTTTCTTTCAATTTTTCTTAGTAAGCTAAATTATCTCAACACATGAGTCAACAACCAAAAAGGGAGCATCAGAGAACAAGGGGCGAGGACTTTATAGTAGAGGAGGGAGGTCAGGTGAGAGGGGACGCGTTCGACGCTGATTCGTGGAGGTTTCTCGCTGCCTGATTTGACAGGGATTGAACCCTTGAAATTTCTCGGGTGGCCACGTAGCACCTTGGGTCTCGAGGCTGAAAAGGAGATCACAAGTCAGGGGTGCCACGTGATTCAACAGAGAGAAGTGAGGATCGACAAGACAGAGGGTTTCGATGTGAGGCAGAGGTACCATTTTTCTTCGGGTTAATAGAGTGTGGGGGAGTGAATAATCTGAGGTTTAAGGGAGAGCCAATGAGAGACCGAAGACAGAAAATGGGAGATGGTGATTCGAGAGTGGGTGAGAAGAGGTCGACAGAGAGAGTGCGAGGGAGAAGTCAAAGGAAAAAGAGAAAATGGGTTTGATAGCGAGATAGAGAGACGGGTTGTGGCAGAATATATAAGAAGAAAGAAAGAAAATGAGGGAGAAAATGGTGAGGAGCCCCTCGGGAAAGCAAGAAGAGGAGCATTATTTGCAGCGCATTAAATGCGCCAGGAGAGAGAATGGGTGCGCAGGAGCGCGTGACAAGAAAGAAAGAGAGGGGTCTCGTCTCGATTTTCAGACCACCGGATCGTTTGTTGCGTCGATCTTTACAGAAATCGTGACTTGATTCGTCAGGAGATTTGTTGCGCTACCTCTTGACTCGTTTCATTTTAGTCATCGGGTTTTGGTCACACGGGATCTGGGTTAGGCGAAGTCTTTCCCAAGGACTGCTCTGACCGAGGTCAGACGACCTAGTTTGTGGCCTAACCCGTGTGACACTAGGTGTGGCTGCGTGGTTTACCATCTACCCAATAGGTCAGCTGGGTAGTAACACGGATTGGAAACTGTTCTCTGAAGAATTATAGTTGCTCTAAGGATCGATTGGAGTTTAGATTTGATAACCTTTTATGTGGTAGGTAGCGGTATCGTTCAAAAATGACCCAGAGGGTCATCCGAGATGCTACACTAATGCTTTGAGAAATTTAAAGATTTTTAAATGTGTTGTGGGGTTGGTTAGGCCGAAAATCCGTGTGTACATTCGTGTTGCAAGCAGTTTTTGTTTATTATGCAAGTCAAGCGATTCGTTACACATGCTTCAGAAGAAACTTCATTAAGGATTTGCTTAATAGCTAAATTAAAAAGGCTAAAATTAATATAAAAATTTGTACATTTAATTGATTTGTCTATCGTGTTTATAAAATTTAACACTATTCTTTGTTGTTTGTCGTTTATGTGTGTTTGTTTTAATTAGTATTTAAGAATTAATTTATTATCACGTAAATCTTGTTGGAGTTTAATCAGGTCTATCGAGTTCAAAATTTTACGGGTTTCACAATAATTATAAAAAAAAGTCCATCTTTTGTTCATTTTTTCTCATACAATATATTTTTTGGAACGAAAAGTACTTTTACAGGTCAATTGTATCTTCAACCTCGTACATGGAAACTTTGAGCCATCTCAGTCACTTCCCCATGCTCTTCTTGTGCCCACTCCTTTGTGCAACCTCAATGATCACCTCTTGAAATTGAGAAAGGATGGTGACCTCCAATGCCTCAATCTAATCATCTAAATAATCACCTCTATCCTCCAGAAAATTATAGCATGCATCAACTTGCTTCCTCAGGAAAAAAAATGTATGTCTCGACATGTCATGTCATCCCCCACATTCCAATCTCACATGAAATAAAAGAAAAGAAAGAAAATGAGAATAGTTACATAGGAGCAATGAAATTAGCATTCATGCGTGATATACCTCAGCGAATGACAAGAATCCCATCTGCTACGCATTGTTAAAAAAATACACATACTTATCTCCTGAAGTCCAGGAGTATAGTTTCACATTTTTCAAATAAAAATGTAAGATGACATGTTTGGAGATACTTCTAGCAATATCACGAAGACACATTAGAAAAAGAACTTTATAGAGGCATTATCATATGATTCTAATTCATTGAACATAAGGAATCATAAGAACTAAAAATGATAAATACATGATTAAGTAAATCACCTCTGGATCCTTCCTATCATTGACAACATTTAGCTAAGTTTCAATAGAATTTAACTTCTACATCTTCAAAGATATTGCGAGATGTAATGAAAACTTCACTGTTGAAGCATGAGGTTGCATATATTTAGAATATATTAAAAAAAAGTCATTTGGAGGAAAGACCCTAAAAATTGGGTATATTGCAAAAAAGGTATCCTGAGTTTTCAAAATATGTACCGGCAATGGCCAGGCCAACCATCTGATCTAAGTAGCAACATCATTCAAATGCACCGCCACATATTTCCTATTTGTAACTAATCAGAAACATAACAGTAAGACACACCAAATTATACAGTTCATTTTGATATTCTTAAGTTATCCATGCTAACCTAACTAAATTTCAAGCAAGAATTGAGTACTAACATTTCAAGCAAGATAACTCGAATTAAATTTAGATGTATGTATTGTTATTGTGTTTATTTGCTGGGTAGACACTAAAATTTCAATTCTCTATTATGCAGTTGACCTACACAATTAGATCATGAACCAAAGAAATTTAACTGGTATCAAATTTAAATGGGTGTCATATCATAGTAGCCTTCTAACCAGTATCCTGACCATTGACCACTAAAACAAAGATGGGGGAGATTGAAAATTATGGATAATTGAGCGCCTCGCACATTGAATATGAATTTTTCCATACAATAATTATCTCGTCTATTCTAATTTAATAATTTATCTACAAATGGAAGTTATTCAATATCGAAATTGCCAATTTTTTGTAGCTCACCAAAAGTGTTAGAGAAAAAGATGAAAATAAGTAACTAACTTCACGGGGGGAGGCAGAAGACTTGTTAGCAATCTCACTGCTGTCTCAAGTTCCAAATAGAATAAGAAAAAGGACTGCTCTGGTTTCTGATATGAAGACCTATATTCTCTTTTGAAAGTGGAGAAGCGAGCGTAGCAATGGTACGAGTAGCGTTGGCCTTTTCCATTCTCCAAATCTCGCAAACCCTAGCTCACGCTACACGGATGAAAACGAAGAGTCGATGAGAAGGGGGATAGAGAGCGACAACTCAGAAGGAGAGGAGGAGCATATAAAATAAATCCTAGTTGTCCTTACATTAAAGAGGAGGAAAACATAAGAGTCGAGGAGAAGGGATAGAGAGATCAATAACTCAAAATGATGAAGATGAAGAGCTAATAAAACACATTAAAGAGAATCAAGAAGGACGAACAAATAGGATTGTGGCGAGAAAGATGAAGAGAAAGAAGTGGTTGAGGAAATGCTTAGATCTCGGGACGAAAAAAATAGTTCTCTACACGGAGAATAAAAAAATTCTGTCACATCTAATCTCTTTATTTATACTGACGATTACAACTGAGGAATGAAATATTTTTACGGTTCGAATTTCGTTCCTGTCGTGTTCGAGTAAATTGCGAAGGGGACACGGAGCAAAGATTATCGTTTTGCGATAAAAAGAATTGCATTTTCATTTAGACGGAGATAGGGATGTAAATGGGTCGGTTGGTCGGATTCCGTACAGATTTTCAATTCGTTAGATGCCATTCGGGTTGTAGTATTTGCAACCCGTAACTAACCAACAAAAAATAAAAATCATCCAATTCGTATTTTGTTTAGACAATCGGGTTTTGTAGGTTTCACAAACTTCAATATTTCACACAATTCTATTAATGATACAAAAGTAAAAGTAACAATTAAAAACTATTTAAATAACACATTGGTGTCAATTCGTACTAAAAATTAAAATTAAGAAGTTTGACAAAAAAATATACATGTAAGTTTGTGACGAAAACGAAAATCAAATAAAAACTTTATTACTAACAGTCAGACTTTTAAAAAACTTTGTTTTAATCGTTTAAACTCAGCTTTAACTTGAAAAAATCTTTGACGTTAAGTTTTTGAGAAAAAAACCTTTTTATCTTGTTTTCTACATTTTAACCGTTTTAACTTGGATTAAACCGTTGAAATCTGTTTTATTTGATAACCGTTAAAACCATCTTTTCCTTTTTTTATAATTTACAAGAGAAAAATCTACATATTCAGTCATATGACCTTCAAAATAGTTATATTTTCTCTGAACTAATAAATTATACATAAGCAATCAACCGACGAATCTTATCAAGTTCCTCACAACAAGTTCATATACTCTGAATCAGCATATTTAACTTATTGAGTAGTTACCAGTGTTATGATGGGATGTTGATTGCTTGGATTTACTGATCTTTGTGTATTATATTGATGGTGGCACGAGATATTATTATGCCGGTGCAACTTATGCAATTAGACAGTGGAGCTTATAAAGACAAATATTGAAGCACATTCTCAAAATAAAATACATCCTAAATTCTAATTATTAAACATATCATATCATATCACATCACACATATTTTTAAATGATGAAAAAACTAACAATAATGTTAATAGTACTGTTAAATACATTATATAGTACATAGTTATATGCAGTCATACAAATGACAAAATGTATGCATGTTTGCATTGTAATTTGATCTAAAATAAATAAATAATACATTAAAATTGGTCCGTTTTAACGTTACCGTTAAGCGACCACCTCACCGCTTTAACGTTAAATTTGTTTTGTAAAAGCTTGCTAGCAATATAATTGTCTAATTAAATATAAAAGGTCAGGTCGGATTTCACCCACGTCTTATTTTATAATCCGTACCCACATATTAGATGTCATGTTTGACAAAATAAAAATCGTAATCGATCATAAATAAATGAAATCCGCGTGTTTTTCGGTTGGTTGGTCGGATTGGTTGGGTTGATCAGATTAATCGAATTGAACTTACACCCTTAGACGGAGATAACATTCGCCACAAGTCACACAAAATAAGTCGACCCCTATTTTTTACGAAACCATGTTCTCTGGACTCATTTTTTATGAGTGTTTTCTACACTAATTAATCTGAATCGTCCGATTATATCTGAACGACTGATCGTCAATTATATAATTTAGAAAAACTTTGTATTATTATAAAATCAGATTCGTTCGAATTTAATTTAACAGTTAAAATTAAACTAGTACAGAAAAAAACCATAAGAAATGTCCAAAGATATCGTTTGCTATTTCACCGCCCGGTACGAGAATTCTCGTACTGGCCTAAGACAAACCTCGTTTCGCATTTTATTTTTACTTTTTGTATTCCCTAAACGATAATAATTACCAGACATTTGATAATCTACAACGGTGGTTTCGATCCGGTTTCCTTTCGCCCGCCTCCCTTTGTCGCGCTCTCTTCTTCTATCTTTCGCTACCTAGATATTTCTAGGTTTTTCTTCCTGCCAACTCCAAATCCATGGCGGAGGTTATAGACATGTCCGCCGGAAACCTAGACCGCCACCATTCTCCCTCCGGTGGGGACGAAGTTCCTTCCAATCCTCTACCTCCTCCTCCGGGGCCACCCCCTCGAAAACGCGACCGTGAAGAACCAAACCCTAACCCAAGATCCACCTCTCCTTCTCTCCATCCTCCGCCTCCTCCGTCTTCTAGGCAGGATCGGTTCGTACGAGATAGGAACAGAGACAGGGATAGAGACAGAGAGAGGGATAGGGATCGCGACAGAGATAGAGATTTCCATAGAAGGAGGAGTCCTAGCCACAGTCCCAGTCCACCACCTTATAGCCACCGCGAGCGCCGCCGTTCACCGCCACTCCGGCGACCATCTCCGACTCATAGTCCTCCGACGTACTTTAATAAAAGGTCGAGAAGGGATGATGGAGGTTTTGATAGGAGAAGGGGTAGTCCTAGAGACGATAGAAGGTGAGGATGATATAATTTTTAGCTTTAGATATTGTTGCACTTCCTTTTCTGTTACTAGAATATAGAATACTTGTGATGTGCATATTTGTAAACAACGTATAATTTGAAGGATGCATCACACGATGTGCTCTCCAGCCTGATTATAAAATTTATGTTCATGTAGACTTACTGGGTATAAAGGTGTATTGTTCTGTGTTATCTTATGTTTTTGACATGATGTTGTGAAATCTGTTTCTAATTTGGAAGCATAAATTTGTTGATTGTGTCGAACTTGTTATGCAGTGGTTAGGTTTTGTAACGTTTTTACATCATTTTGAGGTTTCTTATGCACTTTAGAAGTGGTATTGTATGCAATGCTGAAACTTTAAGTTCTAATTTATGTCCAGACATGGTTATGAATTTGGCGGAGGCAGAGGAGGCTTTGGTGATGACAGACCTCATGGCCGTTTCAATCGTAATTCCGGTAACATATATAATTCTTAATGATGTCCCATCTGTTTTGATTATCGAAATTTAGGTTCCTTTATTGTGGTTTTTGGAAACAATCGTGCTGATGAAATCTTTTCACTAATGTTCAGACTGGTCTGATGCGGGTTTTGGTGGGTATGGTGATTCTCCAATTGCCACTCAGAGGTTTGTTCAAATAAAGTTGTGTTTTTCCTCTTTTCTTTTTTTGCAATAAAGAATGGTCTACCTGGAGTCAGTCCTGGACTAATCCTTTCTACTTCATAGGATACAATATTTGAGACGTCTGAATTGTCTTTCCTTTTGAATATTACTCTATAACTAACACATTCCAATCGAAATTGTTTGCATTCTTTTACTGGAATATCTTTGTGAAGCCTTTTTATATTTCCTCTAAAATATATATATTTTTTTACCTTAGGGAAGGACTGATGACTTACAAGCAGTTTATCCAAGTGCTTGAAGATGACATTCTACCAGCTGAAGCTGAGCGGAGGTATCCTTACAACTTATCATATAGATACTTATTTCTCTTGCACTGTGTTAATTATTAGATTGCATGCAATTGGGATTGCTATAACCAAAATCTCAGTTCTTGATTAAATTTTTTGAGATGATAATTAAGATGGAATGCAAGGGATTTTTCTGATTGCAATAAAACAGTGATGCATAATCCTCATACCAGATGGGTGCAAAGATTTCTGCATGGACGGTGTCTTGATTTGGGCATAATGGTAAAATATTGTTATTGCAGGTATCAGGAGTATCGTAATGAGTATATTACAACTCAAAAGCGGGCTTATTTTGACCTACATAAGGAAGAAGATTGGTAAACTATCTCTTTTTTGTACCAAGTTATTTTACCATTTATTTCTGCTAATGACTTCTGTAATGCATTTGTTCTGTTCATGTTTTGACATTTTTGTAGGCTTAAAGAGAAGTATCACCCCACCAATCTTGTGTCTGTTATTGAAAAGTAAGCTCCTTGCTAACATAAGTACTATTTTTGGTGTCAAGTGGTGAAATATTATTTGTGAATCCTGTAATGTGCCAAATGGACCTGTAAATTGGGAAACATGTAGCATACCTGAAATAAATCATGAAGAACTCCTTTTTGCCCAGACCATCAAGTGTTTGGGAAAAGAACACCATTTGAGAGGATATATTAGGGGTGTTCTCTGGAGACCGGTATTGTATGATGAGTACTTTTCAGAAGAAAATTAGGATATATGTGTTTTAGTGCAATGTTTTAAGAAGGAATCTGTTCTCCCATCTTTTTGTATGTTTATAAATTTTGTTCTTACTACTTTAATTTGCATTTTGCTCTTAATTAAAGGCGCAACGAGCAAGCGAAGTCTCTTGCAAAGGAGTTTCTTTCTGATCTCCAGAATGGCACACTTGACATGTAAGAATTCCTATTTCTTGTTCTCTCTAATTTTCCTCTCCATTTTTTGTGACATTCTTATTGCTCTTGCAGCGGTCCTGAGAAACTCCCAGCCAAACCTGCAGAAGAAAGTGATGCTAATTCAGATGAATCTGACTCGGGTGGCAAGAGAAGAAGACGCACAAAAGCCAAAGACAGGGACCTCTCTATGGCCCCTCGGGCCCACCCTATCAGTTCAGAAGCACGGAGAATCCAACTTGACATTGAACGTTCTCAATCCCTTGCCCGGAAGCTGGACTCTGAGAAGGGCATTGAAGGCAACATACTTGCAGATCTTGACAAGTCAGAGGGTGGGCCCATGGGCCCTATTATCATTATTCGTGGCCCATCTACTGTTAAGGGGCTTGAGGGGATCGAATTACTAGATGCCCTGTTGACTTACCTGTGGCGCGTGCATGGTGTAGACTACTATGGCATGAAGGAGAATCACGAAGCTAAAGACCTACGCCATGTCAGAGTTGATGCAAAATCCGGTTCTGGGTCTGACGAGTCTGGTTCAGATTGGGAAAAGAGGCTGGATTCACACTGGGAAGAGA